>PVNU02000775.1:0-65268 GCA_003013855.2 Liriodendron chinense | reverse complement strand
AAGAGAGTTTTGGAGAATAAAAAAGAGTTTTATGAGAACAATGATGAATTTTTGAAAATACAGAGCTTCTCTAAAGACAAAGGTGAGATTTGTGAAATTTTAAAATTTCTCTGAAAAAAAATGAAAGTTTTCTAAAAACTAAAAAGTCTACGAAAAAGGGAGCATTGTAAAAAGGTTATAGTTTCTGTGAAAAACCGAGGTTTTTCTTCAAATACAAAGCCTTTCATAAGAAAAAAAATGAGCGGTTTGTTAAAACTTATAATTTTTATGAGAGAAACGATAGTTTTCTAAAAAAAAAAAGAAAGTTCTTTTAAAAAAAAAAGTTTTTTGGAAAATGATAGTTTCATAAAAAGAAAAGAAATTGGGTTATTTTGCAAAATGTCGGTTTTTTGAAACTATATAGGTTTGATTAAGGAAAATGTGAGTTTTCTAAAAGAACAATAGTTTCTAGGAAAAAAACAAGTATTTTTAAAAAGTTTAAGTTTCCGTGAAAAACGGCGATTTTTTGGAAGAATAATGTCTTTGCTCGGAAAAGAAAACTGAGTTTTCTGAAGAAAAAAAAATTGTTTGAGCAAAAAAAAATAGAAAGTTTTGGAGAATAAAAAAGAGTTTTATGAGAAACAATGACAATTTTGAAAATATAAAGCTTCTCTAAAGACAAACGTGAGATTTGTGAAATTTTAAAATTTCTCTGAAAAAATGAAAGTTTTCTAAAAAATAAAAGATTCTACGAAAAATGGGAGCATTGTAAAAAGTTATAGTTTCATGTGAAAACCGAGGTTTTTCTTTAAATACAAAGCCTTTCTTAAGAAAGAAAAATGTGCGGTTATGTTAAAACTTATAATTTTTATGGAAAACGATAGTTTTCTATAAAAAAAAAAGAAGTTCTTTTAAAAAAAAATAAGTTTTTCGAAAATAGATAGTTTTGTAAAAAAGAAAAGAAATTGGGGTATTTTGCAAAATGTCGGTTTTTTGAAAGTATAAAGGTTTTGTGAAGGAAAATGTGAGTTTTCTAAAAGAAATATAGTTTTCTTGGAAAAAACAAGTATTTTTAAAAAGTTTAAGTTTCCGTGAAAACGACGATTTTTTTGAAGAATAATGCCTTTGCCGGAAAAAAAAACTGAGTTTTCCGAAAAAATATTGTTAGAGCGAAAAAGAAATAAAAAGTTTTGGAGAATAAAAAAAGAGTTTTATGAGAACAATGACTAATTTTTGAAAATATAGAGCTTCTCTAAAGCCAACGGGAGATTTGTGAAATTTTAAAATTTCTCTGAAAAAAATGAAAGTTTTCGAAAAAATAGAAATTCTACGAAATGGGGTTCATTGTAAAAAAGGTTATAGTCTCTGTGAAAACCGAGGTTTTTCTTTAAATAAAAGCCTTTCCTTAACAAAAAAAAAATGGGCAGTTATTTAAAACTTATAATTTTTAAGAGAAAAACGAAAGTTTCTAAAAAAAAAAGAAATTTCTTTTAGAAAAAAATAAGTTTTTCGAAAAATGATAGTTTTTGTAAAAAAGAAAAGAAATTGGGGTACTTTGTCAAAGTGTCAGTTTTTTGAAAGTATAAAGGTTTTGTGAAGGAAAATGGTGAGTTTTCTAAAAAGAAATATAGTTTTCTGGGAAAAAACCAGTATTTTAAAAAGTTTAAGTTTCCTTGAAGAACGGGCGATTTTTTTTTAAGAATAATGCCTTTGCTTGGAAAAAAATTGAGTTTTCTTAAAAAATATTGTTAGAGCGAAAAGAATAAAAATTTTTAGGAGAATAAAAAAAAGTTTATGGAGAACAATGACGAATTTTTGAAAATATAGAGCTTCTCGTAAAGCAAACGTGAGATTTGTGAAATTTAAAATTTCTCTGAAAAAAATGAAAGTTTTCTAAAAAATAAAAATTCTAGAATAATGGTGCATTGTAAAAAGTTATAGTCTCTGTGAAAACCGAGTTTTTCTTTAATACAAAGCCTTTCTTAAGAAAAAAAATGTGCGGTTATTTAAAACTTATAATTTTTATGAGAAAACGAAAGTTTTCTAAAAAAAAAAAGAAAGTTCTTTAGAAAAAAATAATTTTTTTCGAAAAATGATAGTTTTGTAAAAAAGAAAAAAAATTGGGTTACTTTGCAAAATGTCGTTTTTTGAAAGTAGAAGGGTTTAGTGAAGGAAAATGTGAGTTTTCTAAAAGAAATATAGTTTCTGGGAAAAAACAAGTATTTTAAAAAGTTTAAGTTTCCGTGAAAAAGGCGATTTTTTTTAAGATAATGCCTTTGCTCGGAAAAAAAACTTAGTTTTTCTCGAAAAAATATTGTTAGAGCGAAAGAAATAAAAGTTTGAAGAGAATAAAAAGAGTTTTATGAGAACAATGACGAATTTTTGAAAATATAGAGCTTCTTTAAAGCAAACGTGAGATTTTGAAATTTAAAATTTCTCTGAAAAAAAGTAAAGTTTTCTAAACAGATAGAAATTCTACGAAAAATGGGGCATTGTAAAAAGTTTTAGTTTCTGTGAAAACCGAGGTTTTCTTTAATACAAAGCCTTTCTTAAGAAAAAAAAATGTGCGGTTTGTTAAAACTTATAATTTTTATGAGAAAACGATAGTTTTCTATAAAAAAAAAAGTTCTTTTAAAGGAAAATAAGTTTTTCGAAAAATGATAGTTTTGTAAAAAATAAAAGAAATTGGGTTATTTTGCAAAATTTTGGTTTTTGAAAGATAAAGGTTTTGCTAAGGAAATGTGAGTTTTCTAAAAGAAATATAGTTTCTAGGAAAAAACAACTATTTTAAAAAGTTTAAGTTTCCATGAGAAACGACGATTTTTTGGAAGAATAATGCCTTTGCTTGGAAAAAAAACTGAGTTTCCGAAAAAATATTGTTAGGGCAAAAAAAATAGAAGGTTTGGAGAATAAAGAAGAGTTTATGAGAACAATGATGAATTTTGAAAATACAGAGCTTCTCTAAAGACAAAGGTGAGATTTGTGAAATTTTAAAATTTCTCTGAAAAAATTAAAGTTTTCTAAAAAATAAAAATTCTACGAAAAATGGGAGCATTGTAAAAAGGTTATAGTTTCTGTGAAAACCGATTTTTTATAGAATAATGCCTTTGCTCGGAAAAAAATGAGTTTTTCGAAAAAATATTGTTAGAGCAAAACAAAATAGAAAGTTTTGGAGAATAAAAAAGAGTTTTATGAGAACAATGACGAAGTTTTTAAAATACCGAGCTTCTCTATAGATAAACGTGAGATTTGTGAAATTTTCAAATTTTTCTGAAAAAAATGAAAGTTTTCTAAAAAATAAAAATTCTACGAAAAATGGGAGCATTGTAAAAAAGTTATAGTTTCTGTGAAATCCCAGGTTTTTCTTTAAATACAAAGCCTTTCTTAAGTAAAAAAAATGTGCGGTTTGTTAAATCTTATAATTTCGAGAGTTTTCTAAAAAAAAAGAAAGTTCTTTTAAGAAAAATAAGTTTTTCGAAAATAATTGTTTTGTAAAAAAGAAAGAAATTGGGGTTTTTGCAAAATGTCGGTTCTTTGAAAGTATAAAGGATTTGTGAAGGAAAATGTGAGTTTTCTAAAAGAAATATAGTTTCTGGGAAAAAACAAGTATTTTAAAAAGTTAAGTTTTCCGTGAAAAACGGCGATTTTTTTGAAGAATAATGCCTTTGCTCGGAAAAAAAACTGAGTTTTTCGAAAAAATATTGTTAGAGCGAAAAGAAATAAAAGTTTTGGAGAATAAAAAAGAGTTTTATGAGAACATGACGAATTTTTGAAATATAGAGCTTCTCTAAAGCCAAACGTGAGATTTGTGAAATTTAAAATTTCTCTGAAAAAAATGAAAGTTTTCTAAAAAATAAAAATTCTACGAAAAATGGTAGCATTGTAAAAAAGTTATAGTTTCTGTGAAAACCGAGGTTTTTCTTTAAATACAAAGCCTTTCTTAAGAAAAAAAAATGTGCAGTTATTTAAAACTTATAATTTTTATGAGAAAACGATAGTTTTCTATAAAAAAAAAAAAGTTCTTTTAAAAGAAAATAAGTTTTTCGAAAAATGATAGTTTTGTAAAAAATAAAAGAAATTGGGTTATTTTGCAAAATTTTGGTTTTTTGAAAGCATAAAGGTTTTGCTAAGGAAAATGTGAGTTTCTAAAGAAATATAGTTTCTCGGAAAAAAACAACTATTTTTAAAAAGTTTAAGTTTCCATGAGAAACGACGATTTTTTGGAAGAATAATGCCTTTGCTTGGAAAAAAAAACTGAGTTTTCCGAAAAAATATTGTTAGGGCAAAAAAAAATAGAAGGTTTGAGATGAATAAAGAAGAGTTTTATGAGAAATGATGAATTTTGAAAATACAGAGCTTCTCTAAAGACAAAGGTGAGATTTGTGAAATTTTAAAATTTCTCTGAAAAAAATGAAAGTTTTCTAAAAAATAAAGATTCTACGAAAAATGGGAGCATTGTAAAAAGGTTATAGTTTCTGTGAAAACCGAGGCTTTTCTTTAAATACAAAGCCTTTCTTAAGAAAGAAAATGTGCGGTTTGTTAAAACTTATAATTTTTATGGGAAAGCGATAGTTTTCTAAAAAAAAAAATTAGTTTTTCCAAAAATAATAGTTTTGTAAAAAAGAAAAGAAATTGGGATATTTTGCAAAATGTCGGTTTTTTGAAAGTATAAAGGTGTTGTGAAGGAAAATGTGAGTTTTCTAAAAGAAATATAGTTTCTTGGAAAAAAAACAAGTATTTTTAAAAAGTTTAAGTTTCCGTGAAAAACGACGATATTTTGGAAGAATAATGCCTTTGCACGGAAAAAAAAACTTAGTTTTTCGAAAAAATAATGTTAGAGCAAAAAAAAAAAAAAGTTTTGGAGAATAAAAAAGAGTTTTATGAGAACAATGACGAATTTTTGAAAATAGAGAGCTTTTCTAAAGGCAAAAGGGAGATTTGTGAAATTTTAAAATTTCTCTGAAAAAAATGAAAGTTTTCTAAAAAATAAAAATTCTACGAAAAGTGGGAGCATTGTAAAAAAGTTATAGTTTCTGTGAAAACCGAGGTTTTTCCTTAAGTACAAAGCCTTTCTTAAGTAGAAAAATGAGCAGTTTGTTAAAACTTATAATTTTTATAAGAAAACGATAGTTTTCTAAAAAAAAAAAGAAGTTCTTTTAAAAAAAATAAGTTTTTCGAAAACTGATAGTTTTGTAAAAAGAAAAAAACTGGGTTATTTTCCAACATGTCAGTTTTTGAAAGTATAAAGGTTTTGTTAAGGAAAATGTGAGTTTTCTAAAAGAAATATAGTTCTGGGAAAAAAAAAGTATTTTTAAATTGTTAAAGTTTCTGTGAAAAACAACGATTTTTTGAAAGAATAATGCCTTTGCTCGGAAAAAAAAATGAGTTTTTCGAAAAAATATTGTTAGAGAAAACAAATAGAAAGTTTGGAGAATAAAAAAGAGTTTTATGAGAACAATGACGAATTTTTTAAATACCGAGCTTCTCTATAGATAAACGTGAGATTTGTGAAATTTTCAATTTTTCTGAAAAAAATGAAGTTTTCTAAAAATAAAAATTCTACGATAAATGGGAGCATTGTAAAAAGTTATAGTTCTCTGTGAAAACCGAGGTTTTTCTTTAAATACAAAGCCTTTCTTAAGAAAAAAAATGTGAGGTTTGTTAAAACTTATAATTTTTATGAGAAAACGAAAGTTTCTAAAAAAAAAAGAAAGTTCTTTTAGAAAAAAATAAGTTTTTCGAAAAATGATAGTTTTGTAAAAAAGAAAAGAAATTGGGTATTTTTGCAAAATGTCGGTTTTTTGAAAGTATAAAGGTTTTGTGAAGGAAAATGTGAGTTTTCTAAAAGAAATATAGTTTCTGGGAAAAAACAGTATTTTTAAAAAGTTTAAGTTTCCGTGAAAAACGGCGATTTTTTGAAGAATAATGCCTTTGCTCGGAAAAAAAACTGAGTTTTCCGAAAAAATATTGTTAGAGCGAAAGAAATAAAAAGTTTTGGAGAATAAAAAAGAGTTTTATGAGAACAATGACGAATTTTTGAAAATATAGAGCTTCTCTAAAGCCAAACGTGAGATTTGTGAAATTTAAAATTTCTCTGAAAAAAATGAAAGTTTTCTAAAAATAAAATTCTACGAAAAATGGGAGCATTGTAAAAAAGTTATAGTTTCTGTGAAAACCGAGGTTTTTCTTTAAATACAAAGCCTTTCTTAAGAAAAAAAAATGTGCGGTTTGTTAAAACTTATAATTTTTATGAGAAAACGATAGTTTTCTATAAAAAAAAAGAAAGTTCTTTTAAAAAAAATAAGTTTTTCGAAAAATGATAGTTTTGTAAAAAAGAAAAGAAATTGGGTTATTTTGCAAAATTTCGGTTTTTTGAAAGTATAAAGGTTTTGTTAAGGAAAATGTGAGTTTTCTAAAAGAAATATAGTTTCTAGGAAAAAAACAAGTATTTTTAAAAAGTTTAAGTTTCCGTGAAAAACGACGATTTTTTGAAGAATAATGCCTTTGCTCGGAAAAAAAACTGAGTTTTCCGAAAAAATATTGTTAGAGGCAAAAAAAATAGAAAGTTTTGGAGAATAAAAAAGAGTTTTATGAGAACAATGACGAATTTTTGAAAATATAGAGCTTCTCTAAAGCAAACGTGAGATTTGTGAAATTTTAAAATTTCTCTGAAAAAAATGAAAGTTTTCAAAAAAAGAAAAATTCAACGAAAAATGGGAGCATTGTAAAAAAGTTATAGTTTCTGTAGAAACCGAGGTTTTTCTTTAAATACAAAGCCTTTCTTAAGAAAAAAAATGTGCGGTTATTTAAAACTTATAATTTTTATGAGAAAACGAAAGTTTTCTAAAAAAAAAAGAAAGTTCTTTTAAAAAAAAAATAAGTTTTTCGAAAAATGATAGTTTGTAAAAAGAAAAGAAATTGGATTATTTGCAAAATGTCGGTTTTTGAAAGTATAAAGGTTTTGTTAGGAAAATGTGAGTTTTCTAAAAGAAATATAGTTTCTGGGAAAAAATAAGTATTTTAAAAAGTTTAAGTTCCGTGAAAAACGGCGATTTTTTTGAAGAATAATGCCTTTGCTCGGAAAAAAACTGAGTTTTCGAAAAAATATTGTTAGAGCGAAGAAATAAAAAAGTTTTGGAGAATAAAAAAGAGTTTATGAGAACAATGACGAATTTTTGAAAATAGAGAGCTTCTCTAAAGCAAACGGGAGATTTGTGAAATTTTAAAATTTCTCTGAAAAAAATGAAAGTTTTCTAAAAAATAAAAATTCTACGAAAAGTGGGAGCATTGTAAAAAAGTTATAGTTTCTGTGAAAACCGAGGTTTTTCTTTAAATACAAAGCCTTTCTTAAGAGAAAAAATGAGCGTTTGTTAAAACTTATAATTTTTATGAGAAAACGATAGTTTTCTAAAAAAAAAAGAAAGTTCTTTTAAAAAAAATAAGTTTTTCGAAAAATGATAGTTTTGTAAAAAAGAAAAGAAATTGGGTTATTTTCAAAATGTCAGTTTTTGAAAGTATAAAGGTTTTGTTAAGGAAAATGTGAGTTTTCTAAAAGAAATATAGTTTCTGGGAAAAAAACAAGTATTTTTAAAAGTTTAAGTTTCTGTGAAAAACGCGATTTTTTGAAGAATAATGCCTTTGCTCGGAAAAAAAAACTGAGTTTTTTCGAAAAAATATTGTTCAGAGCGAAAGAAATAGAAATTTTTGAGAATAAAAAGAGTTTTATAGACATGACGAATTTTTGAAAATATAGAGCTTCTCAAAGCCAAACGTGAGATTTGTGAAAATTTAAAATTTCTCTGAAAAAATGAAAGTTTCTAAAAAATAAAAATTATCTACGAAAATGGGAGCATTGTAAAAGTTATAGTTTTCTGTGAAACTCGAGGTTTTTCTTTAAATACAAGCCTTTCTTAAGAAAAAAAATGTGCGGATTATTTAAAACTTATAATTTTTATGAGAAACGAAGTTTCTAAAAAAAAAAGAAAGTTCTTTTAGAAAAAAATAAGTTTTTCGAAAATGATAGTTTTGTAAAAAAGAAAAGAAATTGAGGTTTTTGCAAAATGTCGGTTTTTGAAAGTATAAAGTTTTTGAGGAAAATGTGAGTTTTCTAAAAGAAATATAGTTTCTGGGAAAAAAACAAGTATTTTTAAAAAGTTTAAGTTTCCGTGAAAAACGCGATTTTTTGAAGAATAATGCCTTTGCTCGGAAAAAAAACTGAGTTTTCCGAAAAAATATTGTTAGAGCGAAAAAAATAAAAGTTTTGGATAATGAAAAAGAGTTTTATGAGAACAATGACGAATGGTTGAAAATATAGAGCTTCCTTAAAGACAAACGTGAGATTTGTGAAATTTTAAAATTTTTCTGAAAAAATGAAAGTTTTCTAAAAAATAAAAATTCTACGAAAAATGGGAGCATTGTAAAAAAGTTATAGTTTCTGTGAAAACCGAGGTTTTTCTTTAAATACAAAGCCTTTCTTAAGAAAAAAAAATGTGCGGTTATGTTAAACTTATAATTTTTATGAGAAAACGAAGTTTTCTAAAAAAAAAAGAAAGTTCTTTTAAAAAAAAATAAGTTTTTCGAAAAATGATAGTTTTGTAAAAAAGAAAAGAAATTGGGTATTTTGCAAAATGTCGGTTTTTTGAAAGTATAAAGGATTTGTGATGGAAAATGTGAGTTTTCTAAAAGAAATATAGTTTCTGGGAAAAAACAAGTATTTTTAAAAAATTTTGTTTCCTTGAAAAACGGCGATTTTTTAGAAGAATAATGCCTTTGCTTGGAAAAGAAACTGAGTTTTTCGAAAAAATATTGGTAGAGCAAAAAAAATAGAAAGTTTTGGAGAATAAAAAAGAGTTTTATGAGAATAATGACGAATTTTTGAAAATATAGAGCTTCTCTGAAGACAAACGTGAGATTTGTGAAATTTTAAAATTTCTCTGAAAAAAATGAAGTTTTCTAAATAATAAAAATTCTACGAAAAATGGGAGTATTGTAAAAAAGTTATAGTTTCTGTGAAAACCGAGGTATTTCTTTAAATACAAAGCCTTTCTTAAGAAAAAAAATGTAGCGGTTTGTTAAAACTTATAATTTTTATGAGAAAACGATAGTTTTCTATATAAAAAAAGAAAGTTCTTTTAAAAGAAAATAAGTTTTTCGAAAAATGATAGTTTTGTAAAAAAGAAAAGAAATTGGGTTATTTTGCAAATGTCGGTTTTTTGAAAGTATAAAGGTTTTGTAAGGAAAATGTGAGTTTTCTAAAAGAAATATAGTTTCTGGGAAAAAAACAAGTATTTTTAAAAAGTTTAAGTTTCCGTGAAAAACGGCGATTTTTTTGAAGAATAATGCCTTTGCTCGGAAAAAAAACTGAGTTTTCCGAAAAAATATTGTTAGAGCGAAAAAAATAAAAGTTTTGGAGAATAAAAAGAGTTTTATGAGAACAATGACGAATTTTTGAAAATATAGAGCTTCTCTAAAGCCAAACGTGAGATTTGTGAAATTTTAAAATTTCTCTGAAAAAAATGAAAGTTTTCTAAAAAATAAAAATTCTACGAAAAATGGGAGCATTGTAAAAAAGTTATAGTTTCTGTGAAAACCGAGGTTTTCTTTAAATACAAAGCCTTTCTTAAGAAAAAAATGTGCGGTTTGTTAAAACTTATAATTTTTATGAGAAAACAATAGTTTTCTAAAAAAAAAAAGAAAGTTCTTTTAAAAAAAAATAAGTTTTTCGAAAAATGATAGTTTTGTAAAAAAGAAAAGAAATTGGGATAGTTTGCAAAACTGTTGGTTTTTTGAAAGTATAAAGGTTTTGTGAAGGAAAATGTGAGTTTTCTAAAAGAAATATAGTTTCTGGGAAAAAACAAGTATTTTTAAAAAGTTTAAGTTTCCGTGAAAAACGGCGATTTTTTCGAAGAATAATGCCTTTGCTCGGGAAAAAAAACTGAGTTTTCCGAAAAAATATTGTTAGAGCGAAAGAAATAAAATGTTTAAGAGAATAAAAAAGAGTTTTATGAGAACAACGACGAATTTTTGAAAATATAGAGCTTCTTTAAAGACAAACGTGAGATTTTGAAATTTTAAAATTTCTCTGAAAAAAATGAAAGTTTTCTAAAAAATAAAAATTCTACGAAAAATGGGAGCATTGTAAAAAAGTTATAGTTTCTGTGAAAACCGAGGTTTTTCTTAAATACAAAGCCTTTCTTAAGAAAAAAAATGTGCGGTTTGTTAAAACTTATAATTTTTATGAGAAAACGATAGTTTTCTAAAAAAAAAAAGAAAGTTCTTTTAAAAAAAAATAAGTTTTTCGAAAAATGATAGTTTTGTAAAAAAGAAAAGAAATTGGGTTAGTTTGCAAAATGTCGGTTTTTTGAAAGTATAAAGGTTTTGTGAGGAAAATGTGAGTTTTCTAAAAGAAATATAGTTTCTGGGAAAAAAACAAGTATTTTTAAAAAGTTTAAGTTTCCGTGAAAAACGGCGATTTTTTGAAGAATAATGCCTTTGCTCGGAAAAAAAACTGAGTTTTCCGAAAAAATATTGTTAGAGCGAAAAAAATAAAAAGTTTAGGAGAATAAAAAAGAGTTTTATGAGAACAATGACGAATTTTTGAAAATATAGAGCTTCTCTAAAGACAAACGTGAGATTTGTGAAATTTAAAATTTCTCTGAAAAAAATGAAAGTTTTCTAAAAAATAAAATTCTACGAAAAATGGGAGCATTGTGAAAAAGTTATAGTTTCTGTGAAAACCGAGGTTTTTCATTAAATACAAAGCCTTTCTTAAGAAAAAAAATGTGCGGTTTGTTAAAACTTATAATTTTTATGAGAAAACGATAGTTTTCTAAAAAAAAAAAAGAAAGTTCTTTTAAAAAAAAATAAGTTTTTCGAAAAATGATAGTTTTGTAAAAAAGAAAAGAAACTGGGATAGTTTGCAAAATGTCGGTTTTTTGAAAGTATAAATGTTTTGTGAAGGAAAATGTGAGTTTTCTAAAAGAAATATAGTTTCTGGGAAAAAAACAAGTATTTTTAAAAAGTTTAAGTTTCCGTGAAAAACGGCGATTTTTTTGAAGAATAATGCCTTTGCTCGGAAAAAAAACTGAGTTTTCCGAAAAAATATTGTTAGAGCGAAAAAAATAAAAAGTTTAGGAGAATAAAAAAGAGTTTTATGAGAACAATGACGAATTTTTGAAAATATAGAGCTTCTCTAAAGACAAACGTGAGATTTGTGAAATTTTAAAATTTCTCTGAAAAAAATGAAAGTTTTCTAAAAAATAAAATTCTACGAAAAATGGGAGCATTGTAAAAAAGTTATAGTTTCTGTGAAAACCGAGGTTTTTCTTTAAATACAAAGCCTTTCTTAAGAAAAAAAATGTGCGGTTTGTTAAAACTTATAATTTTATGAGAAAACGATAGTTTTCTAAAAAAAAAAGAAAGTTCTTTTAAAAAAAAATAAGTTTTTCGAAAAATGATAGTTTTGTAAAAAAGAAAAGAAATTGGGTTATTTGCAAAATGTCGGTTTTTTGAAAGTATAAAGGTTTTGTGAAGGAAAATGTGAGTTTTCTAAAAGAAATATAGTTTCTGGGAAAAAAACAAGTATTTTTAAAAAGTTTAAGTTTCCGTGAAAAACGGCGATTTTTTTGAAGAATAATGCCTTTGCTCGGAAAAAAAACTGAGTTTTCCGAAAAAATATTTTTAGAGCCAAAAAAATAGAAAGTTTTGGAGAATAAAAATGAGTTTTACGAGAAGAATGACGAGTTTTTGAAAATATAGAGCTTTCTTAAAGACAAACGTGAGTTTGTGAAATTTTAAAATTTCTCTGAAAAAATGAAAGTTTTCTAAAAAATAAAAATTCTACGAAAAATGGGAGCATTGTAAAAAAGTTATAGTTTCTGTGAAAACCGAGGTTTTTCATTAAATACAAAGCCTTTCTTAAGAAAAAAAAATGTGCGGTTTGTTAAAACTTATAATTTTTATGAGAAAACGATAGTTTTCTAAAAAAAAAAAAGAAAGTTCTTTAAAAAAAAATAAGTTTTTCGAAAAATGATAGTTTGTAAAAAAGAAAAGAAATTGGGATAGTTTGCAAAACGTCGGTTTTTGAAAGTATAAAGGTTTTGTGAATGGAAAATGTGAGTTTTCTAAAAGAATATAGTTTCTGGGAAAAAACAAGTATTTTTAAAAAGTTTAAGTTTCCGTGAAAAACGCGATTTTTTCGAAGAATAATGCCTTGCTCGGGAAAAAAAACTGAGTTTTCCGAAAAAATATTGTTAGAGCGAAAAAAATAAAAGTTTAGGAGAATAAAAAAGAGTTTTATGAGAACAATGACGAATTTTTGAAAATATAGAGCTTCTTTAAAGA
The DNA here is from genome assembly GCA_003013855.2 of Liriodendron chinense. Taxonomy (NCBI): domain Eukaryota; kingdom Viridiplantae; phylum Streptophyta; class Magnoliopsida; order Magnoliales; family Magnoliaceae; genus Liriodendron; species Liriodendron chinense. The sequence continues at coordinate 52,947 of PVNU02000775.1, read as the reverse complement.
CAAACGTGAGATTTGTGAAATTTAAAATTTCTCTGAAAAAAATGAAAGTTTTCTAAAAATAAAAATTCTACGAAAAATGGGAGCATTGTAAAAAAGTTATAGTTTCTGTGAAAACCGAGGTTTTTCCTTAAATACAAAGCCTTTCTTAAGAAAAAAAAATGTGCGGTTTGTTAAAACTTATAATTTTTATGAGAAAACGATAGTTTTCTAAAAAAAAAAGAAAGTTCTTTTAAAAAAAAATAAGTTTTTCGAAAAATGATAGTTTTGTAAAAAAGAAAAGAAATTGGGATAGTTTGCAAAACGTCGGTTTTTTTAAAGTATAAAGGTTTTGTGATAGGAAAATGTGAGTTTTCTAAAAGAAATATAGTTTCTGGGAAAAAACAAGTATTTTTAAAAAGTTTAAGTTTCCGTGAAAAACGGCGATTTTTTTTGAAGAATAATGCCTTTGCTCGGAAAAAAAAACTGAGTTTTCCGAAAAAATATTGTTAGAGCGAAAGAATAAAATGTTTTGGAGAATAAAAAAGAGTTTATGAGAACAATGACGAATTTTTGAAAATATAGAGCTTCTCTAAAGCCAAACGTGAGATTTGTGAATTTTAAAATTTCTCTGAAAAAAATGAAGTTTTCTAAAAAAATAAAATTCTATAAAAATGGGGCATTGTAAAAAGTTATAGTTCTCTGTGAAACCGAGGTTTTTCTTTAAATACAAAGCCTTTCTTAAGAAAAAAAAATGTGCGGTTATTTAAAACTTATAATTTTTATGAGAAAACGAAAGTTTTCTAAAAAAAAAAGAAAGTTCTTTTAAAAAAAATAGTTTTTCGAAAAATGATAGTTTTGTAAAAAAGAAAAGAAATTGGGATTACTTTGCAAAATGTCGGTTTTTTAAAGTATAAAGGTTTGTGATGGAAAATGTGAGTTTTCTAAAAGAAATATAGTTTCTGGGAAAAAACAAGTATTTTTAAAAAGTTTAAGTTTCCGTGAAAAACGGCGATTTTTTCGAAGAATAATGCCTTTGCTCGGGAAAAAAAACTGAGTTTTCCGAAAAAATATTGTTAGAGGAAAAAAATAAAAAGTTTAGGAGAATAAAAAAGAGTTTTATGAGAACAACGACGAATTTTTGAAAATATAGAGCTTCTCTTAAAGACAAACGTGAGATTTTGAAAATTTAAAATTTCTCTGAAAAAAATGAAAGTTTTCTAAAAAATAAAAATTCTACGAAAAATGGGAGCATTGTAAAAAAGTTATAGTTTCTGTGAAAACCGAGGTTTTTCCTTAAATACAAAGCCTTTCTTAGAAAAAAAATGTGCGGTTTGTTAAACTTATAATTTTTATGAGAAAACGATAGTTTTCTAAAAAAAAAAAAGAAAGTTCTTTTAAAAAAAATAAGTTTTTCGAAAAATGATAGTTTTGTAAAAAGAAAAGAAATTGGGTTATTTGCAAAATTGTCGGTTTTTTGAAAGTATAAAGGTTTTGTGAGGAAAATGTGAGTTTTCTAAAAGAAATATAGTTTCTGGGAAAAAACAAGTATTTTTAAAAAGTTTAAGTTTCCGTGAAAAACGGCGATTTTTTTGAAGAATAATGCCTTTGCTCGGAAAAAAACTGAGTTTTCGAAAAAATATTGTTAGAGCGAAAGAAATAAAAAGTTTTAGAGAATAAAAAAGAGTTTTATGAGAACAATGACGAATTTTTGAAAATATAGAGCTTCTCTAAAGCCAAACGTGAGATTTTTGAATTTTAAAATTTCTCTGAAAAAATGAAAGTTTTCTAAAAAATAAAAATTCAACGAAAAATGGGATGCATTGTAAAAAAGTTATAGTTTCTGTGAAAACCGAGGTTTTTCTGTAAATACAAAGCCTTTCTTAAGAAAAAAAAATGTGCGGTTATTTGAAACTTATAATTTTTATGAGAAAACGAAGTTTTCTAAAAAAAAAAGAAAGTTCTTTTAAAAAAAAATAAGTTTTTCGAAAAATGATAGTTTTGTAAAAAAGAAAAGAAATTGGGTTAGTTTTCAAAATGTCGGTTTTTTGAAAGTATAAAGGTTTTGTGATAGGAAAATGTGAGTTTTCTAAAAGAAATATAGTTTCTGGGAAAAAACAAGTATTTTTAAAAAGTTTAAGTTTCCGTGAAAAACGGCGATTTTTTCGAAGAATAATGCCTTTGCTCGGAAAAAAAACTGAGTTTTCCGAAAAAATATTGTTAGAGCGAAAAAAATAAAAAGTTTAGGAGAATAAAAAAGAGTTTTATGAGAACAATGACGAATTTTGAAAATATAGAGCTTCTCTAAAGACAAACGTGAGATTTTGAAATTTAAAATTTCTCTGAAAAAAATGAAAGTTTTCTAAAAAATAAAAATTCTACGAAAAATGGGAGCATTGTAAAAAAGTTATAGTTTCTGTGAAAACCGAGGTTTTTCCTTAAATACAAAGCCTTTCTTAGAAAAAAAATGTGCGGTTATGTTAAAACTTATAATTTTTATGAGAAAACGATAGTTTTCTAAAAAAAAAAGAAAGTTCTTTTAAAAAAAAATAAGTTTTTCGAAAAATGATAGTTTTGTAAAAAAGAAAAGAAATTGGGTTATTTGCAAAATGTCGGTTTTTTGAAAGTATAAAGGTTTTGTGAAGGAAAATGTGAGTTTCTAAAAGAAATATAGTTTCTGGGAAAAAACAAGTATTTTTAAAAAGTTTAAGTTTCCGTGAAAAACGGCGATTTTTTTGAAGAATAATGCCTTTGCTCGGAAAAAAAACTGAGTTTTCCGAAAAAATATTGTTAGAGCGAAAGAAATAAAAAGTTTAGGAGAATAAAAAAGAGTTTTATGAGAACAATGACGAATTTTTGAAAATATAGAGCTTCTCTAAAGCCAAACGTGAGATTTGTGAAATTTTAAAATTTCTCTGAAAAAAATGAAAGTTTTCTAAAAATAAAAATTCTACGAAAAATGGGAGCATTGTAAAAAAGTTATAGTTTCTGTGAAAACCGAGGTTTTTCTTTAAATACAAAGCCTTTCTTAAGAAAAAAAATGTGCGGTTTGTTAAAACTTATAATTTTTATGAGAAAACGATAGTTTTCTAAAAAAAAAAGAAAGTTCTTTTAAAAAAAAATAAGTTTTTCGAAAAATGATAGTTTTGTAAAAAAGAAAAGAAATTGGGTTATTTTGCAAAATGTCGGTTTTTTGAAAGTATAAAGGTTTTGTTAAGGAAAATGTGAGTTTTCTAAAAGAAATATAGTTTCTGGGAAAAAAACAAGTATTTTTAAAAAGTTTAAGTTTCCGTGAAAAACGGCGATTTTTTTGAAGAATAATGCCTTTGCTCGGAAAAAAAACTGAGTTTTCCGAAAAAATATTGTTAGAGCGAAAAAATAGAAAGTTTTGGAGAATAAAAAAGAGTTTTATGAGAACAATGACGAATTTTTGAAAATATAGAGCTTCTCTAAAGACAAACGTGAGATTTGTGAAATTTAAAATTTCTCTGAAAAAAATGAAAGTTTTCTAAAAAATAAAAATTCTACGAAAAATGGGAGCATTGTAAAAAAGTTATAGTTTCTGTGAAAACCGAGGTTTTTCTTTAAATACAAAGCCTTTCTTAAGAAAAAAAATGTGCGGTTTGTTAAAACTTATAATTTTTATGAGAAAACGATAGTTTTCTAAAAAAAAAAAGAAAGTTCTTTTAAAAAAAAATAAGTTTTTCGAAAAATGATAGTTTTGTAAAAAAGAAAAGAAATTGGGTTATTTTGCAAAATGTCAGTTTTTTGAAAGTATAAAGGTTTTGTTAAGGAAAATGTGAGTTTTCTAAAAGAAATATAGTTTCTGGGAAAAAACAAGTATTTTTAAAAAGTTTAAGTTTCCGTGAAAAACGGCGATTTTTTGAAGAATAATGCCTTTGCTCGGAAAAAAAACTGAGTTTTCCGAAAAAATATTGTTAGAGCGAAAAAAATAGAAAGTTTGGAGAATAAAAAAGAGTTTTATGAGAACAATGACGAATTTTTGAAAATATAGAGCTTCTCTAAAGCCAAACGTGAGATTTTTGAAATTTAAAATTTCTCTGAAAAAATGAAAGTTTTCTAAAAAATAAAAATTCTACGAAAATGGGAGTATTGTAAAAAAGTTATAGTTTCTGTGAAAACCGAGGTTTTTCTTAAATACAAAGCCTTTCTTAAGAAAAAAAATGTGCGGTTTGTTAAAACTTATAATTTTTATGAGAAAACAATAGTTTTCTAAAAAAAAAAGAAAGTTCTTTTAAAAAAAAATAAGTTTTTCGAAAAATGATAGTTTTGTAAAAAAGAAAAGAAATTGGGTTAGTTTGCAAAACGTCGGTTTTTTAAAGTATAAAGGTTTTGTGATGGAAAATGTGAGTTTTCTAAAAGAAATATAGTTTCTGGGAAAAAACAAGTATTTTTAAAAAGTTTAAGTTTCCGTGAAAAACGGCGATTTTTTCGAAGAATAATGCCTTTGCTCGGAAAAAAAACTGAGTTTTCCGAAAAAAATATTGTTAGAGGAAAGAAATAAAAGTTTTGGAGAATAAAAAAGAGTTTTATGAGAACAATGACGAATTTTTGAAAATATAGAGCTTCTCTAAAGACAAACGTGAGATTTGTGAAATTTTAAAATTTCTCTGAAAAAAATGAAAGTTTTCTAAAAAATAAAAATTCTACGAAAAATGGGAGCATTGTAAAAAAGTTATAGTTTCTGTGAAAACCGAGGTTTTTCTTTAAATACAAAGCCTTTCTTAAGAAAAAAAATGTGCGGTTTGTTAAAACTTATAATTTTTATGAGAAAACGATAGTTTTCTAAAAAAAAAAGAAAGTTCTTTAAAAAAAAATAAGTTTTTCGAAAAATGATAGTTTTGTAAAAAAGAAAAGAAATTGGGTTAGTTTGCAAAATGTCGGTTTTTTGAAAGTATAAAGGTTTTGTGAAGGAAAATGTGAGTTTTCTAAAAGAAATATAGTTTCTGGGAAAAAACAAGTATTTTTAAAAAGTTTAAGTTTCCGTGAAAAACGGCGATTTTTTTGAAGAATAATGCCTTTGCTCGGAAAAAAAACTGAGTTTTCCGAAAAAATATTGTTAGAGCGAAAGAAATAGAAAGTTTGGAGAATAAAAAAGAGTTTTATGAGAACAATGACGAATTTTGAAAATATAGAGCTTCTCTAAAGCCAAACGTGAGATTTGTGAAATTTTAAAATTTCTCTGAAAAAATGAAAGTTTTCTTAAAAAAATAAAAATTCTAAGAAAAATGGGAGCATTGTAAAAAAGTTATAGTTTATGTGAAAACCGAGGTTTTTCTTTAAATACAAAGCCTTTCTTAAGAAAAAAAATGTGCGGTTATTTAAAACTTATAATTTTTATGAGAAAACGATAGTTTTCTAAAAAAAAAGAAAGTTCTTTAAAAAAAAAATAAGTTTTTCGAAAAATGATAGTTTTGTAAAAAAGAAAAGAAATTGGGTTACTTTTGCAAAATGTCGGTTTTTTGAAAGTATAAAGGTTTTGTGAAGGAAAATGTGAGTTTTCTAAAAGAAATATAGTTTCTGGGAAAAAACAAGTATTTTTAAAAAGTTTAAGTTTCCGTGAAAAACGGCGATTTTTTCGAAGAATAATGCCTTTGCTCGGAAAAAAAACTGAGTTTTCCGAAAAAATATTGTTAGAGGAAAAAAAAAAGTTTAGGAGAATAAAAAAGAGTTTTATGAGAACAACGACGAATTTTTGAAAATATAGAGCTTCTTTAAAGACAAACGTGAGATTTTTGAAAATTTAAAATTTCTCTGAAAAAAATGAAAGTTTTCTAAAAAATAAAAATTCTACGAAAAATGGGAGCATTGTAAAAAAGTTATAGTTTCTGTGAAAACCGAGGTTTTTCCTTAAATACAAAGCCTTTCTTAGAAAAAAAATGTGCGGTTTGTTAAAACTTATAATTTTTATGAGAAAACGATAGTTTTCTAAAAAAAAAAAAAAGAAAGTTCTTTTAAAAAAAAATAAGTTTTCGAAAAATGATAGTTTTGTAAAAAAGAAAAGAAATTGGGTTATTTTGCAAAATGTCGGTTTTTTGAAAGTATAAAGGTTTTGTTAAGGAAAATGTGAGTTTTCTAAAAGAAATATAGTTTCTGGGAAAAAACAAGTATTTTTAAAAAGTTTAAGTTTCCGTGAAAAACGGCGATTTTTTCGAAGAATAATGCCTTTGCTCGGAAAAAAAACTGAGTTTTCCGAAAAAATATTGTTAGAGCGAAAAAAATAAAAAGTTTAGGAGAATAAAAAAGAGTTTTATGAGAACAATGACGAATTTTTGAAAATATAGAGCTTCTCTAAAGACAAACGTGAGATTTTTGAAATTTTAAAATTTCTCTGAAAAAAATGAAAGTTTTCTAAAAAATAAAAATTCTACGAAAAATGGGAGCATTGTAAAAAAGTTATAGTTTCTGGGAAAACCGAGGTTTTTCTTTAAATACAAAGCCTTTCTTAAGAAAAAAAATGTGCGGTTTGTTAAAACTTATAATTTTTATGAGAAAACGATAGTTTTCTAAAAAAAAAAGAAAGTTCTTTTAAAAAAAAATAAGTTTTTCGAAAAATGATAGTTTTGTAAAAAAGAAAAGAAATTGGGTTATTTTGCAAAATGTCGGTTTTTTGAAAGTATAAAGGTTTTGTTAAGGAAAATGTGAGTTTTCTAAAAGAAATATAGTTTCTGGGAAAAAAACAAGTATTTTTAAAAAGTTTAAGTTTCGGTGAAAAACGGCGATTTTTTGAAGAATAATGCCTTTGCTCGGAAAAAAAACTGAGTTTTCCGAAAAAATATTGTTAGAGCGAAAAAAATAGAAAGTTTGGAGAATAAAAAAGAGTTTTATGAGAACAATGAAGAATTTTTGAAAATATAGAGCTTCTCTAAAGACAAACGTGAGATTTGTGAAAATTTAAAATTTCTCTGAAAAAAATGAAAGTTTTCTAAAAAATAAAAATTCTACGAAAAATGGGAGCATTGTAAAAAAGTTATAGTTTCTGTGAAAACCGAGGTTTTTCTTTAAATACAAAGCCTTTCTTAAGAAAAAAAATGTGCGGTTATTTAAAACTTATAATTTTTATGAGAAACGAATAGTTTTCTAAAAAAAAAGAAAGTTCTTTAAAAAAAAATAAGTTTTTCGAAAAATGATAGTTTTGTAAAAAAGAAAAGAAATTGGGTTATTTTGCAAAATGTCGGTTTTTTGAAAGTATAAAGGTTTTGTGAAGGAAAATGTGAGTTTTCTAAAAGAAATATAGTTTCTGGGAAAAAACAAGTATTTTTAAAAGTTTAAGTTTCCGTGAAAAACGGCGATTTTTTGAAGAATAATGCCTTTGCTCGGAAAAAAAACTGAGTTTTCCGAAAAAATATTGTTAGAGCGAAAGAAATAAAAAGTTTTGGAGAATAAAAAAGAGTTTTATGAGAACAATGACGAATTTTTGAAAATATAGAGCTTCTCTAAAGACAAACGTGAGATTTGTGAAATTTTAAAATTTCTCTGAAAAAAATGAAAGTTTTCTAAAAAGAAAAATTCTACGAAAAATGGGAGCATTGTAAAAAAGTTATAGTTTCTGTGAAAACCGAGGTTTTTCTTTAAATACAAAGCCTTTCTTAAGAAAAAAAATGTGCGGTTTGTTAAAACTTATAATTTTTATGAGAAAACGATAGTTTTCTAAAAAAAAAAAGAAAGTTCTTTTAAAAAAAATAAGTTTTTCGAAAAATGATAGTTTTGTAAAAAAGAAAAGAAATTGGGTTATTTTGCAAAATGTCGGTTTTTTGAAAGTATAAAGGTTTTGTTAAGGAAAATGTGAGTTTTCTAAAAGAAATATAGTTTCTGGGAAAAAACAAGTATTTTTAAAAAGTTTAAGTTTCCGTGAAAAACGGCGATTTTTTGAAGAATAATGCCTTTGCTCGGAAAAAAAACTGAGTTTTCCGAAAAAATATTGTTAGAGCGAAAAAAATACAAAGTTTTGGAGAATAAAAAAGAGTTTTATGAGAACAATGACGAATTTTTGAAAATATAGAGCTTCTCTAAAGACAAACGTGAGATTTGTGAAAATTTAAAATTTCTCTGAAAAAAATGAAAGTTTTCTAAAAAATAAAAATTCTACGAAAAATGGGAGCATTGTAAAAAAGTTATAGTTTCTGTGAAAACCGAGGTTTTTCTTTAAATACAAAGCCTTTCTTAAGAAAAAAAATGTGCGGTTTGTTAAAACTTATAATTTTTATGAGAAAACGATAGTTTTCTAAAAAAAAAAAGAAAGTTCTTTTAAAAAAAATAAGTTTTTCGAAAAATGATAGTTTTGTAAAAAAGAAAAGAAATTGGGTATTTTGCAAAATGTCGGTTTTTTGAAAGTATAAAGGTTTTGTGAAGGAAAATGTGAGTTTTCTAAAAGAAATATAGTTTCTGGGAAAAAACAAGTATTTTTAAAAAGTTTAAGTTTCCGTGAAAAACGGCGATTTTTTGAAGAATAATGCCTTTGCTCGGAAAAAAAACTGAGTTTTCCGAAAAAAATATTGTTAGAGCGAAAAAAATAAAAAGTTTGGAGAATAAAAAAGAGTTTTATGAGAACAATGACGAATTTTTGAAAATATAGAGCTTCTCTAAAGACAAACGTGAGATTTGTGAAATTTTAAAATTTCTCTGAAAAAAATGAAAGTTTTCTAAAAAATAAAAATTCTACGAAAAATGGGAGCATTGTAAAAAAGTTATAGTTTCTGTGAAAACCGAGGTTTTTCTTAAATACAAAGCCTTTCTTAAGAAAAAAAATGATGCGGTTTGTTAAAACTTATAATTTTTATGAGAAAACGATAGTTTTCTAAAAAAAAAAGAAAGTTCTTTTAAAAAAAATAAGTTTTTCGAAAAATGATAGTTTTGTAAAAAGAAAAGAAATTGGGTTATTTTGCAAAATGTCGGTTTTTTGAAAGTATAAAGGTTTTGTTAAGGAAAATGTGAGTTTTCTAAAAGAAATATAGTTTCTGGGAAAAAACAAGTATTTTTAAAAAGTTTAAGTTTCCGTGAAAAACGGCGATTTTTTTGAAGAATAATGCCTTTGCTCGGAAAAAAAACTGAGTTTTCCGAAAAAAATATTGTTAGAGGAAAAAAATAAAAGTTTAGGAGAATAAAAAAGAGTTTTATGAGAACAATGACGAATTTTTGAAAATATAGAGCTTCTTAAAGACAAACGTGAGATTTGTGAAATTTAAAATTTCTCTGAAAAAAATGAAAGTTTTCTAAAAATAAAAATTCTACGAAAAATGGGAGCATTGTAAAAAAGTTATAGTTTCTGTGAAAACCGAGGTTTTTCTTAAATACAAAGCCTTTCTTAAGAAAAAAAAATGTGCGGTTTGTTAAAACTTATAATTTTTATGAGAAAACGATAGTTTTCTAAAAAAAAAAAGAAAGTTCTTTTAAAAAAAATAAGTTTTTCGAAAAATGATAGTTTTGTAAAAAAGAAAAGAAATTGGGTTAGTTTGCAAAATGTCGATTTTTGAAAGTATAAAGGTTTTGTGAAGGAAAATGTGAGTTTTCTAAAAGAAATATAGTTTCTGGGAAAAAAACAAGTATTTTTAAAAAGTTTAAGTTTCCGTGAAAAACGGCGATTTTTTGAAGAATAATGCCTTTGCTCGGAAAAAAAACTGAGTTTCCGAAAAAATATTGTTAGAGCGAAAAAAATAGAAAGTTTTGGAGAATAAAAAAGAGTTTTATGAGAACAATGACGAATTTTTGAAAATATAGAGCTTCTCTAAAGACAAACGTGAGATTTGTGAAAATTTAAAATTTCTCTGAAAAAAATGAAAGTTTTCTAAAAAATAAAAATTCTACGAAAAATGGGAGCATTGTAAAAAAGTTATAGTTTCTGTGAAAACCGAGGTTTTTCTTTAAATACAAAGCCTTTCTTAAGAAAAAAAATGTGCGGTTTGTTAAAACTTATAATTTTTATGAGAAAACGATAGTTTTCTAAAAAAAAAAAGAAAGTTCTTTTAAAAAAAATAAGTTTTTCGAAAAATGATAGTTTTGTAAAAAGAAAAGAAATTGGGTTAGTTTGCAAACGTCGGTTTTTTGAAAGTATAAAGGTTTTGTGATGGAAAATGTGAGTTTTCTAAAAGAAATATAGTTTCTGGGAAAAAACAAGTATTTTTAAAAAGTTTAAGTTTCCGTGAAAAACGGCGATTTTTTGAAGAATAATGCCTTTGCTCTGGAAAAAAACTGAGTTTTCCGAAAAAAATATTGTTAGAGGAAAAAAATAAAAGTTTAGGAGAATAAAAAAGAGTTTTATGAGAACAACGACGAATTTTTGAAAATATAGAGCTTCTTTAAAGACAAACGTGAGATTTTGAAATTTTAAAATTTCTCTGAAAAAAATGAAAGTTTTCTAAAAAATAAAATTCTACGAAAAATGGGAGCATTGTAAAAAAGTTATAGTTTCTGTGAAAACCGAGGTTTTTCCTTAAATACAAAGCCTTTCTTAAGAAAAAAAATGTGCGGTTTGTTAAAACTTATAATTTTTATGAGAAAACGATAGTTTTCTAAAAAAAAAAGAAAGTTCTTTTAAAAAAAAATAAGTTTTTCGAAAAATGATAGTTTTGTAAAAAAGAAAAGAAATTGGGTTATTTTGCAAAATGTCGGTTTTTTGAAAGTATAAAGGTTTTGTGAAGGAAAATGTGAGTTTTCTAAAAGAAATATAGTTTCTGGGAAAAAAACAAGTATTTTTAAAAAGTTTAAGTTTCCGTGAAAAACGGCGATTTTTTGAAGAATAATGCCTTTGCTCGGAAAAAAAACTGAGTTTTCCGAAAAAATATTGTTAGAGCGAAAAAAATAAAAGTTTAGGAGAATAAAAAAGAGTTTTATGAGAACAATGACGAATTTTTGAAAATATAGAGCTTCTCTAAAGACAAACGTGAGATTTGTGAAATTTTAAAATTTCTCTGAAAAAAATGAAAGTTTTCTAAAAATAAAAATTCTACGAAAAATGGGAGCATTGTAAAAAGTTATAGTTTCTGTGAAAACCGAGGTTTTTCTTTAAATACAAAGCCTTTCTTAAGAAAAAAAATGTGCGGTTTGTTAAAACTTATAATTTTTATGAGAAAACGATAGTTTTCTAAAAAAAAAAGAAAGTTCTTTTAAAAAAAATAAGTTTTTCGAAAAATGATAGTTTTGTAAAAAAGAAAAGAAATTGGGTTATTTTGCAAAATGTCGGTTTTTTGAAAGTATAAAGGTTTTGTGAAGGAAAATGTGAGTTTTCTAAAAGAAATATAGTTTCTGGGAAAAAAACAAGTATTTTTAAAAAGTTTAAGTTTCCGTGAAAAACGGCGATTTTTTGAAGAATAATGCCTTTGCTCGGAAAAAAAACTGAGTTTTCCGAAAAAATATTGTTAGAGCGAAAAAAATAAAAGTTTTGGAGAATAAAAAAGAGTTTTATGAGAACAATGACGAATTTTTGAAAATATAGAGCTTCTCTAAAGACAAACGTGAGATTTGTGAAATTTAAAATTTCTCTGAAAAAAATGAAAGTTTTCTAAAAAATAAAAATTCTACGAAAAATGGGAGCATTGTAAAAAAGTTATAGTTTCTGTGAAAACCGAGGTTTTTCTTTAAATACAAAGCCTTTCTTAAGAAAAAAAATGTAGCGGTTTGTTAAAACTTATAATTTTTATGAGAAAACGATAGTTTTCTAAAAAAAAAAGAAAGTTCTTTTAAAAAAAAATAAGTTTTTCGAAAAATGATAGTTTTGTAAAAAAGAAAAGAAATTGGGTTATTTTGCAAAATGTCGGTTTTTTGAAAGTATAAAGGTTTTGTTAAGGAAAATGTGAGTTTTCTAAAAGAAATATAGTTTCTGGGAAAAAAACAAGTATTTTTAAAAAGTTTAAGTTTCCGTGAAAAACGGCGATTTTTTGAAGAATAATGCCTTTGCTCGGAAAAAAAAACTGAGTTTTCCGAAAAAATATTGTTAGAGCGAAAAAAATAAAAGTTTGGAGAATAAAAAAGAGTTTTATGAGAACAATGACGAATTTTTGAAAATATAGAGCTTCTCTAAAGACAAACGTGAGATTTGTGAAATTTTAAAATTTCTCTGAAAAAAATGAAAGTTTTCTAAAAAATAAAAATTCTAAGAAAAATGGGAGCATTGTAAAAAAGTTATAGTTTCTGTGAAAACCGAGGTTTTTCTTTAAATACAAAGCCTTTCTTAAGAAAAAAAATGAGCGGTTTGTTAAAACTTATAATTTTTATGAGAAAACGATAGTTTTCTAAAAAAAAAGAAAGTTCTTTTAAAAAAAAATAAGTTTTTCGAAAAATGATAGTTTTGTAAAAAAGAAAAGAAATTGGGTTATTTTGCAAAATGTCGGTTTTTTGAAGTATAAAGGTTTTGTTAAGGAAAATGTGAGTTTTCTAAAAGAAATATAGTTTCTGGGAAAAAAACAAGTATTTTTAAAAAGTTTAAGTTTCCGTGAAAAACGGCGATTTTTTGAAGAATAATGCCTTTGCTCGGAAAAAAAACTGAGTTTTCCGAAAAAATATTGTTAGAGCGAAAAAAATAGAAAGTTTGGAGAATAAAAAAGAGTTTTATGAGAACAATGACGAATTTTTGAAAATATAGAGCTTCTCTAAAGACAAACGTGAGATTTGTGAAATTTTAAAATTTCTCTGAAAAAATGAAAGTTTTCTAAAAAATAAAAATTCTACGAAAAATGGGAGCATTGTAAAAAAGTTATAGTTTCTGTGAAAACCGAGGTTTTTCTTTAAATACAAAGCCTTTCTTAAGAAAAAAAATGTGCGGTTTGTTAAAACTTATAATTTTTATGAGAAAACGATAGTTTTCTAAAAAAAAAAAGAAAGTTCTTTTAAAAAAAAATAAGTTTTTCGAAAAATGATAGTTTTGTAAAAAAGAAAAGAAATTGGGTTATTTTGCAAAATGTCGGTTTTTTGAAAGTATAAAGGTTTTGTGAAGGAAAATGTGAGTTTTCTAAAAGAAATATAGTTTCTGGGAAAAAAACAAGTATTTTTAAAAAGTTTAAGTTTCGGTGAAAAACGGCGATTTTTTGAAGAATAATGCCTTTGCTCGGAAAAAAACTGAGTTTTCCGAAAAAATATTGTTAGAGCGAAAAAAATAGAAAGTTTGGAGAATAAAAAAGAGTTTTATGAGAACAATGAAGAATTTTTGAAAATACAGAGCTTCTCTAAAGACAAACGTGAGATTTGTGAAATTTTAAAATTTCTCTGAAAAAATGAAAGTTTTCTAAAAAATAAAAATTCTAAGAAAAATGGGAGCATTGTAAAAAAGTTATAGTTTCTGTGAAAACCGAGGTTTTTCTTTAAATACAAAGCCTTTCTTAAGAAAAAAAAATGAGCGGTTGTTTAAAACTTATAATTTTTATGAGAAAACGATAGTTTTCTAAAAAAAAAGAAAGTTCTTTTAAAAAAAAATAAGTTTTTCGAAAAATGATAGTTTTGTAAAAAAGAAAAGAAATTGGGTTATTTTGCAAAATGTCGGTTTTTTGAAAGTATAAAGGTTTTGTTAAGGAAAATGTGAGTTTTCTAAAAGAAATATAGTTTCTGGGAAAAAAACAAGTATTTTTAAAAAGTTTAAGTTTCCGTGAAAAACGGCGATTTTTTGAAGAATAATGCCTTTGCTCGGAAAAAAAACTGAGTTTTCCGAAAAAATATTGTTAGAGCGAAAAAATAGAAAGTTTGGAGAATAAAAAAGAGTTTTATGAGAACAATGACGAATTTTTGAAAATATAGAGCTTCTCTAAAGACAAACGTGAGATTTGTGAAATTTTAAAATTTCTCTGAAAAAAATGAAAGTTTTCTAAAAAATAAAAATTCTACGAAAAATGGGAGCATTGTAAAAAAGTTATAGTTTCTGTGAAAACCGAGGTTTTTCTTTAAATACAAAGCCTTTCTTAAGAAAAAAAATGTGCGGTTTGTTAAAACTTATAATTTTTATGAGAAAACGATAGTTTTCTAAAAAAAAAAGAAAGTTCTTTTAAAAAAAAATAAGTTTTTCGAAAAATGATAGTTTTGTAAAAAAGAAAAGAAATTGGGTTATTTTCCAAAATGTCAGTTTTTTGAAAGTATAAAGGTTTTGTTAAGGAAAATGTGAGTTTTCTAAAAGAATATAGTTTTGGAAAAAACAAGTATTTTAAATTGTTAAAGTTTCCGTGAAAAACAACGATTTTTTGAAAGAATAATGCCTTTGCTCGGAAAAAAAAAAACTGACTTTTCCGAAAAAATAATGTTAGAGTAAAAAAAAAAAAAAAGTTTTGGAGAATAAAAAAGAGTTTTATGAGAACAATGACGAATTTTTGACAATAGAGAGCTTTTCTAAAGGCAAAAGGGAGATTTGTGAAATTTTAAAATTTCTCTGAAAAAAATGAAAGTTTTCTAAAAAATAAAAATTCTACGAAAAATGGGAGCATTGTAAAAAAGTTATAGTTTATGTGAAACCGAGGTTTTCTTTAAATAAAGCCTTTCTTAAGTAGAAAAATGAGCAGTTTGTTAAAACTTAAATTTTTATAAGAAAACGATAGTTTCTAAAAAAAAGAAAGTTCTTTTAAAAAAAAATAAGTTTTTCGAAAAATGATAGTTTTGTAAAAAAGAAAAGAAATTGGGTTATTTGCAAACTGTCGGTTTTTTGAAAGTATAAAGGTTTTGTGAAGGAAAATGTGAGTTTTCTAAAAGAAATATAGTTTCTGGGAAAAAACAAGTATTTTTAAAAAGTTTAAGTTTCCGTGAAAAACGGCGATTTTTTCGAAGAATAATGCCTTTGCTCGGAAAAAAAACTGAGTTTTCCGAAAAAATATTGTTAGAGGAAAAAAATAAAAGTTTAGGAGAATAAAAAAGAGTTTTATGAGAACAATGACGAATTTTTGAAAATATAGAGCTTCTCTAAAGACAAACGTGAGATTTGTGAAATTTAAAATTTCTCTGAAAAAATGAAAGTTTTCTAAAAAATAAAAATTCTACGAAAAATGGGAGCATTGTAAAAAAGTTATAGTTTCTGTGAAAACCGAGGTTTTTCTTTAAATACAAAGCCTTTCTTAAGAAAAAAAAATGTGCGGTTTGTTAAAACTTATAATTTTATGAGAAAACGATAGTTTTCTAAAAAAAAGAAAGTTCTTTAAAAAAAAATAAGTTTTTCGAAAAATGATAGTTTTGTAAAAAAGAAAAGAAATTGGGTTATTTTGCAAAATGTCGGTTTTTTGAAAGTATAAAGGTTTTGTTAAGGAAAATGTGAGTTTTCTAAAAGAAATATAGTTTCTGGGAAAAAAACAAGTATTTTTAAAAAGTTTAAGTTTCGTGAAAAACGGCGATTTTTTGGAAGAATAATGCCTTTGCTCGGAAAAAAAACTGAGTTTTCCGAAAAAATATTGTTAGAGCGAAAAAAATAGAAAGTTTTGGAGAATAAAAAGAGTTTTATGAGAACAATGAAGAATTTTTGAAAATACAGAGCTTCTCTAAAGACAAACGTGAGATTTGTGAAATTTAAAATTTCTCTGAAAAAAATGAAAGTTTTCTGAAAAATAAAAATTCTAAGAAAAATGGGAGCATTGTAAAAAAGTTATAGTTTCTGTGAAAACCGAGGTTTTTCTTTAAATACAAAGCCTTTCTTAAGAAAAAAAAATGTGCGGTATTGTTAAAACTTATAATTTTTATGAGAAAACGATAGTTTTCTAAAAAAAAAAGAAAGTTCTTTTAAAAAAAATAAGTTTTTCGAAAAATGATAGTTTTGTAAAAAAGAAAAGAAATTGGGTTATTTGCAAAATGTCGGTTTTTTGAAAGTATAAAGGTTTTGTGAAGGAAAATGTGAGTTTTCTAAAAGAAATATAGTTTCTGGGAAAAAAACAAGTATTTTTAAAAAGTTTAAGTTTCCGTGAAAAACGGCGATTTTTTTGAAGAATAATGCCTTTGCTCGGAAAAAAACTGAGTTTTCCGAAAAAAATATTGTTAGAGCGAAAAAAATAGAAAGTTTTGGAGAATAAAAAAGAGTTTTATGAGAACAATGACGAATTTTTGAAAATATAGAGCTTCTCTAAAGACAAACGTGAGATTTGTGAAATTTTAAAATTTCTCTGAAAAAAATGAAAGTTTTCTAAAAATAAAAATTCTACGAAAATGGGAGCATTGTAAAAAAGTTATAGTTTCTGTGAAAACCGAGGTTTTTCCTTAAATACAAAGCCTTTCTTAAGAAAAAAAAATGTGCGGTTGTTAAAACTTATAATTTTTATGAGAAAACGATAGTTTTCTCAAAAAAAAAAAAGAAAGTTCTTTTAAAAAAATAAGTTTTTCGAAAAATGATAGTTTTGTAAAAAAGAAAAGAAATAGGGTATAGTTTGCAAAACGTCTGTTTTTTGAAAGTATAAAGGTTTGTGATGGAAAATGTGAGTTTTCTAAAAGAAATATAGTTTCTGGGAAAAAACAAGTATTTTTAAAAAGTTTAATGTTTCGTGAAAAACGGCGATTTTTTAAGAATAATGCCTTTCTCGGGAAAAAAAACTGAGTTTTCCGAAAAAAATATTGTTAGAGCGAAAAAAATAAAAAGTTTAGGAGAATAAAAAAGAGTTTATGAGAACAACGACGAATTTTTGAAAATATAGAGCTTCTCTAAAGACAAACGTGAGATTTGTGAAATTTAAAATTTCTCTGAAAAAAATGAAAGTTTTCTAAAAAATAAAAATTCTACGAAAAATGGGAGCATTGTAAAAAAGTTATAGTTTCTGTGAAAACCGAGGTTTTTCTTAAATACAAAGCCTTTCTTAAGAAAAAAAATGTGCGGTTTGTTAAAACTTATAATTTTTATGAGAAAACGATAGTTTTCTAAAAAAAAAAAGAAAGTTCTTTAAAAAAAAATAAGTTTTTCGAAAAATGATAGTTTTGTAAAAAAGAAAAGAAATTGGGATAGTTTGCAAAACTGTCGGTTTTTTGAAAGTATAAAGGTTTTGTGAATGGAAAATGTGAGTTTTCTAAAAGAAATATAGTTTCTGGGAAAAAACAAGTATTTTTAAAAAGTTTAAGTTTCCGTGAAAAACGGCGATTTTTTCGAAGAATAATGCCTTTGCTCGGAAAAAAAACTGAGTTTTCCGAAAAAAATATTGTTAGAGCGAAAAAATAAAAGTTTGGAGAATAAAAAGAGTTTTATGAGAACAATGACGAATTTTTGAAAATATAGAGCTTCTCTAAAGACAAACGTGAGATTTTTGAAATTTAAAATTTCTCTGAAAAAAATGAAAGTTTTCTAAAAAAGAAAAATTCTACGAAAAATGGGAGCATTGTAAAAAGTTATAGTTTCTGTGAAAACCGAGGTTTTTCAATAAATACAAAGCCTTTCTTAAGAAAAAAAATGTGCGGTTTGTTAAACTTATAATTTTTATGAGAAAACGATAGTTTTCTAAAAAAAAAAAGAAAGTTCTTTTAAAAAAAAATAAGTTTTCGAAAAATGATAGTTTTGTAAAAAAGAAAAGAAATTGGTTAGTTTGCAAAATGTCGGTTTTTTGAAAGTATAAAGGTTTTGTGATGGAAAATGTGAGTTTTCTAAAAGAAATATAGTTTCTGGGAAAAAACAAGTATTTTTAAAAAGTTTAAGTTTCCGTGAAAAACGGCGATTTTTTTGAAGAATAATGCCTTTGCTCGGAAAAAAACTGAGTTTTCCGAAAAAAATATTGTTAGAGCGAAAAAAATAAAAAGTTTAGGAGAATAAAAAAGAGTTTTATGAGAACAATGACGAATTTTTGAAAATATAGAGCTTCTTAAAGACAAACGTGAGATTTGTGAAAATTTAAAATTTCTCTGAAAAAAATGAAAGTTTTCTAAAAATAAAAATTCTACGAAAAATGGGAGCATTGTAAAAAAGTTATAGTTTCTGTGAAAACCGAGGTTTTTCCTTAAATACAAAGCCTTTCTTAAGAAAAAAAAATGTGCGGTTTGTTAAAACTTATAATTTTTATGAGAAAACGATAGTTTTCTAAAAAAAAAAAGAAAGTTCTTTTAAAAAAAATAAGTTTTTCGAAAAATGATAGTTTTGTAAAAAAGAAAAGAAATTGGGTTAGTTTGCAAAACGTCGGTTTTTTGAAAGTATAAAGGTTTTGTGAAGGAAAATGTGAGTTTTCTAAAAGAAATATAGTTTCTGGGAAAAAAACAAGTATTTTTAAAAAGTTTAAGTTTCCGTGAAAAACGGCGATTTTTTGAAGAATAATGCCTTTGCTCGGAAAAAAAACTGAGTTTTCCGAAAAAAATATTGTTAGAGCGAAAAAAATAAAAAGTTTGGAGAATAAAAAAGAGTTTTATGAGAACAATGACGAATTTTTGAAAATATAGAGCTTCTCTAAAGACAAACGTGAGATTTGTGAAATTTAAAATTTCTCTGAAAAAAGTGAAAGTTTTCTAAAAAAGAAAAATTCTACGAAAAATGGGAGCATTGTAAAAAAGTTATAGTTTCTGTGAAAACCGAGGTTTTTCTTAAATACAAAGCCTTTCTTAAGAAAAAAAATGATGCGGTTTGTTAAAACTTATAATTTTTATGAGAAAACGATAGTTTTCTAAAAAAAAAAGAAAGTTCTTTTAAAAAAAAATAAGTTTTTCGAAAAATGATAGTTTTGTAAAAAAGAAAAGAAATTGGGTTAGTTTGCAAAACTGTCGGTTTTTTGAAAGTATAAAGGTTTTGTGAGGAAAATGTGAGTTTTCTAAAAGAAATATAGTTTCTGGGAAAAAACAAGTATTTTAAAAAGTTTAAGTTTCCGTGAAAAACGGCGATTTTTTCGAAGAATAATGCCTTTGCTCGGAAAAAAAACTGAGTTTTCCGAAAAAATATTGTTAGAGCGAAAAAATAAAAAGTTTAGGAGAATAAAAAGAGTTTTATGAGAACAATGACGAATTTTTGAAAATATAGAGCTTCTCTAAAGACAAACGTGAGATTTTGAAAATTTAAAATTTCTCTGAAAAAAATGAAAGTTTTCTAAAAAATAAAAATTCTACGAAAAATGGGAGCATTGTAAAAAAGTTATAGTTTCTGTGAAAACCGAGGTTTTTCTTTAAATACAAAGCCTTTCTTAAGAAAAAAAATGTGCGGTTTGTTAAAACTTATAATTTTTATGAGAAAACGATAGTTTTCTAAAAAAAAAAAGAAAGTTCTTTTAAAAAAAAATAAGTTTTTCGAAAAATGATAGTTTTGTAAAAAAGAAAAGAAATTAGGGATAGTTTGCAAAACGTCAGTTTTTTGAAAGTATAAAGGTTTGTGATGGAAAATGTGAGTTTCTAAAAGAAATATAGTTTCTGGGAAAAAACAAGTATTTTTAAAAAGTTTAAGTTTCCGTGAAAAACGGCGATTTTTTCGAAGAATAATGCCTTTGCTCGGAAAAAAACTGAGTTTTCCGAAAAAAATATTGTTAGAGGAAAAAAATAAAAGTTTAGGAGAATAAAAAAGAGTTTTATGAGAACAACGACGAATTTTTGAAAATATAGAGCTTCCTTAAAGACAAACGTGAGATTTTGTGAAATTTAAAATTTCTCTGAAAAAAATGAAAGTTTTCTAAAAAATAAAAATTCTACGAAAAATGGGAGCATTGTAAAAAAGTTATAGTTTCTGTGAAAACCGAGGTTTTTCTTTAAATACAAAGCCTTTCTTAAGAAAAAAAATGTGCGGTTTGTTAAACTTATAATTTTTATGAGAAAACGATAGTTTTCTAAAAAAAAAAAGAAAGTTCTTTTAAAAAAAAATAAGTTTTTCGAAAAATGATAGTTTTGTAAAAAGAAAAGAAATTGGGTATTTTGCAAAATGTCAGTTTTTTGAAAGTATAAAGGTTTTGTGAAGGAAAATGTGAGTTTTCTAAAAGAAATATAGTTTCTGGGAAAAAACAAGTATTTTAAAAAGTTTAAGTTTCCGTGAAAAACGGCGATTTTTTGGAAGAATAATGCCTTTGCTCGGAAAAAAAACTGAGTTTTCCGAAAAAATATTGTTAGAGGAAAAAAATAAAAAGTTTAGGAGAATAAAAAGAGTTTTATGAGAACAATGACGAATTTTTGAAAATATAGAGCTTCTCTAAAGACAAACGTGAGATTTTTGAAATTTAAAATTTCTCTGAAAAAAATGAAAGTTTTCTAAAAAATAAAAATTCTACGAAAAATGGGAGCATTGTAAAAAAGTTATAGTTTCTGTGAAAACCGAGGTTTTTCTTTAAATACAAAGCCTTTCTTAAGAAAAAAAATGTGCGGTTGTTAAAACTTATAATTTTATGAGAAAACGATAGTTTTCTAAAAAAAAAAAGAAAGTTCTTTTAAAAAAAAATAAGTTTTTCGAAAAATGATAGTTTTGTAAAAAAGAAAAGAAATTGGGTTATTTTGCAAAATGTCGGTTTTTTGAAAGTATAAAGGTTTTGTTAAGGAAAATGTGAGTTTTCTAAAAGAAATATAGTTTCTGGGAAAAAAACAAGTATTTTTAAAAAGTTTAAGTTTCCGTGAAAAACGGCGATTTTTTGAAGAATAATGCCTTTGCTCGGAAAAAAAACTGAGTTTTCCGAAAAAATATTGTTAGAGCGAAAAAAATAAAAGTTTGGAGAATAAAAAAGAGTTTTATGAGAACAATGACGAATTTTTGAAAATATAGAGCTTCTCTAAAGACAAACGTGAGATTTGTGAAATTTTAAAATTTCTCTGAAAAAAATGAAAGTTTTCTAAAAATAAAAATTCTACGAAAATGGGAGCATTGTAAAAAAGTTATAGTTTCTGTGAAAACCGAGGTTTTTCTTTAAATACAAAGCCTTTCTTAAGAAAAAAAATGTGCGGTTATTTAAAACTTATAATTTTTATGAGAAAACGATAGTTTTCTAAAAAAAAAAGAAAGTTCTTTTAAAAAAAAATAAGTTTTTCGAAAAATGATAGTTTTGTAAAAAGAAAAGAAATTGGGATTATTTGCAAAATGTCGGTTTTTTGAAGTATAAAGGTTTTGTGAAGGAAAATGTGAGTTTTCTAAAAGAAATATAGTTTCTGGGAAAAAAACAAGTATTTTTAAAAGTTTAAGTTTCCGTGAAAAACGGCGATTTTTTTGAAGAATAATGCCTTTGCTCGGAAAAAAAACTGAGTTTTCCGAAAAAATATTGTTAGAGCGAAAAAAATAAAAAGTTTGGAGAATAAAAAGAGTTTTATGAGAACAATGACGAATTTTGAAAATATAGAGCTTCTCTAAAGACAAACGTGAGATTTGTGAAATTTTAAAATTTCTCTGAAAAAATGAAAGTTTTCTAAAAATAAAAATTCTACGAAAAATGGGAGCATTGTAAAAAAGTTATAGTTTCTGTGAAAACCGAGGTTTTCTTTAATACAAAGCCTTTCTTAAGAAAAAAAATGTGCGGTTTGTTAAACTTATAATTTTTATGAGAAAACGATAAGTTTTCTAAAAAAAAAAGAAAGTTCTTTTAAAAAAAATAAGTTTTTCGAAAAATGATAGTTTTGTAAAAAAGAAAAGAAATTGGGATATTTTGCAAAATGATCGTTTTTTTGAAAGTATAAAGGTTTTGTGAAGGAAAATGTGAGTTTTCTAAAAGAAATATAGTTTCTGGGAAAAAACAAGTATTTTTAAAAAGTTTAAGTTTCCGTGAAAAACGGCGATTTTTTCGAAGAATAATGCCTTTGCTCGGAAAAAAAACTGAGTTTTCCGAAAAAATATTGTTAGAGCGAAAAAAATAGAAAGTTTTGGAGAATAAAAAAGAGTTTTATGAGAACAATGACGAATTTTTGAAAATATAGAGCTTCTCTAAAGACAAACGTGAGATTTTTGAAATTTTAAAATTTCTCTGAAAAAATGAAAGTTTTCTAAAAAATAAAAATTCTACGAAAAATGGGAGCATTGTAAAAAAGTTATAGTTTCTGTGAAAACCGAGGTTTTTCTTTAAATACAAAGCCTTTCTTAGAAAAAAAAATGTGCGGTTTGTTAAAACTTATAATTTTTATGAGAAAACGATAGTTTTCTAAAAAAAAAAGAAAGTTCTTTTAAAAAAAATAAGTTTTTCGAAAAATGATAGTTTTGTAAAAAAGAAAAGAAATTGGGTTATTTTGCAAAATGTCGGTTTTTTGAAAGTATAAAGGTTTTGTGAAGGAAAATGTGAGTTTTCTAAAAGAAATATAGTTTCTGGGAAAAAAACAAGTATTTTTAAAAAGTTTAAGTTTCCGTGAAAAACGGCGATTTTTTGAAGAATAATGCCTTTGCTCGGAAAAAAAACTGAGTTTTCCGAAAAAATATTGTTAGAGGAAAAAAATAAAAAGTTTAGGAGAATAAAAAAGAGTTTTATGAGAACAATGACGAATTTTTGAAAATATAGAGCTTCTCTAAAGACAAACGTGAGATTTGTGAAATTTTAAAATTTCTCTGAAAAAATGAAAGTTTTCTAAAAAATAAAAATTCTACGAAAAATGGGAGCATTGTAAAAAAGTTATAGTTTCTGTGAAAACCGAGGTTTTTCTTTAAATACAAAGCCTTTCTTAGAAAAAAAATGTGCGGTTGTTAAAACTTATAATTTTTATGAGAAAACGATAGTTTTCTAAAAAAAAAAAGAAAGTTCTTTTAAAAAAAAATAAGTTTTTCGAAAAATGATAGTTTTGTAAAAAAGAAAAGAAATTGGGTTATTTTGCAAAATGTCGGTTTTTGAAAGTATAAAGGTTTTGTGAAGGAAAATGTGAGTTTTCTAAAAGAAATATAGTTTCTGGGAAAAAAACAAGTATTTTTAAAAAGTTTAAGTTTCCGTGAAAAACGGCGATTTTTTTGAAGAATAATGCCTTTGCTCGGAAAAAAAACTGAGTTTTCCGAAAAAATATTGTTAGAGCGAAAAAAATAAAAAGTTTGGAGAATAAAAAGAGTTTTATGAGAACAATGACGAATTTTTGAAAATATAGAGCTTCTCTAAAGACAAACGTGAGATTTGTGAAATTTAAAATTTCTCTGAAAAAATGAAAGTTTTCTAAAAATAAAAAATTCTACGAAAAATGGGAGCATTGTAAAAAAGTTATAGTTTCTGTGAAAACCGAGGTTTTTCTTTAAATACAAAGCCTTTCTTAAGAAAAAAAATGATTGGGTTGTTAAAACTTATAATTTTTATGAGAAAACGATAGTTTTCTAAAAAAAAAAAGAAAGTTCTTTAAAAAAAAATAAGTTTTTCGAAAAATGATAGTTTTGTAAAAAAGAAAAGAAATTGGGTTATTTTGCAAAATGTCGGTTTTTTGAAAGTATAAAGGTTTTGTGAAGGAAAATGTGAGTTTTCTAAAAGAAATATAGTTTCTGGGAAAAAAACAAGTATTTTTAAAAAGTTTAAGTTTCGTGAAAAACGGCGATTTTTTGAAGAATAATGCCTTTGCTCGGAAAAAAAAACTGAGTTTTCCGAAAAAATATTGTTAGAGCGAAAAAAATAAAAGTTTAGGAGAATAAAAAAGAGTTTTATGAGAACAATGAAGAATTTTGAAAATATAGAGCTTCCTAAAGACAAACGTGAGATTTGTGAAAATTTAAAATTTCTCTGAAAAAAATGAAAGTTTTCTAAAAAATAAAAATTCTACGAAAAATGGGAGCATTGTAAAAAAGTTATAGTTTATGTGAAAACCGAGGTTTTTCTTTAAATACAAAGCCTTTCTTAAGAAAAAAAATGTGCGGTTATTTAAAACTTATAATTTTTATGAGAAAACGATAGTTTTCTAAAAAAAAAAGAAAGTTCTTTTAAAAAAAATAAGTTTTTCGAAAAATGATAGTTTTGTAAAAAAGAAAAGAAATTGGGTTATTTTGCAAAATGTCGGTTTTTTGAAAGTATAAAGGTTTTGTGAAGGAAAATGTGAGTTTTCTAAAAGAAATATAGTTTCTGGGAAAAAAACAAGTATTTTTAAAAAGTTTAAGTTTCCGTGAAAAACGGCGATTTTTTGAAGAATAATGCCTTTGCTCGGAAAAAAAACTGAGTTTTCCGAAAAAAATATTGTTAGAGCGAAAAAAATAAAAGTTTAGGAGAATAAAAAAGAGTTTTATGAGAACAATGACGAATTTTGAAAATATAGAGCTTCTCTAAAGACAAACGTGAGATTTGTGAAATTTAAAATTTCTCTGAAAAAAATGAAAGTTTTCTAAAAAATAAAAATTCTACGAAAAATGGGAGCATTGTAAAAAAGTTATAGTTTCTGTGAAAACCGAGGTTTTTCTTTAAATACAAAGCCTTTCTTAAGAAAAAAAATGTAGCGGTTTTTAAAACTTATAATTTTTATGAGAAAACGATAGTTTTCTAAAAAAAAAGAAAGTTCTTTTAAAAAAAATAAGTTTTTCGAAAAATGATAGTTTTGTAAAAAAGAAAAGAAATTGGGTTATTTTGCAAAATGTCGGTTTTTTGAAAGTATAAAGGTTTTGTGAAGGAAAATGTGAGTTTTCTAAAAGAAATATAGTTTCTTGGAAAAAAACAAGTATTTTTAAAAAGTTTAAGTTTCCGTGAAAAACGGCGATTTTTTGAAGAATAATGCCTTTGCTCGGAAAAAAAACTGAGTTTTCCGAAAAAATATTGTTAGAGCGAAAAAAAATAAAATGTTTGGAGAATAAAAAGAGTTTATGAGAACAATGACGAATTTTTGAAAATATAGAGCTTCTCTAAAGACAAACGTGAGATTTGTGAAATTTAAAATTTCTCTGAAAAAAATGAAAGTTTTCTAAAAAATAAAATTCTACGAAAAATGGGAGCATTGTAAAAAAGTTATAGTTTCTGTGAAAACCGAGGTTTTTCTTTAAATACAAAGCCTTTCTTAAGAAAAAAAATGTGCGGTTTGTTAAAACTTATAATTTTTATGAGAAAACGATAGTTTTCTAAAAAAAAAAAGAAAGTTCTTTTAAAAAAAAATAAGTTTTTCGAAAAATGATAGTTTTGTAAAAAAGAAAAGAAATTGGGTTATTTTGCAAAATGTCGGTTTTTTGAAAGTATAAAGGTTTTGTTAAGGAAAATGTGAGTTTTCTAAAAGAAATATAGTTTCTGGGAAAAAACAAGTATTTTTAAAAAGTTTAAGTTTCCGTGAAAAACGGCGATTTTTTGAAGAATAATGCCTTTGCTCGGAAAAAAAACTGAGTTTTCCGAAAAAATATTGTTAGAGCGAAAAAAATAGAAAGTTTTGGAGAATAAAAAAGAGTTTTATGAGAACAATGACGAATTTTTGAAAATATAGAGCTTCTCTAAAGACAAACGTGAGATTTGTGAAATTTTAAAATTTCTCTGAAAAAAATGAAAGTTTTCTAAAAAATAAAAATTCTACGAAAAATGGGAGCATTGTAAAAAAGTTATAGTTTCTGTGAAAACCGAGGTTTTTCTTTAAATACAAAGCCTTTCTTAAGAAAAAAAAGTGTGCGGTTTGTTAAACTTATAATTTTTATGAGAAAACGATAGTTTTCTAAAAAAAAAAAGAAAGTTCTTTTAAAAAAAAATAAGTTTTTCGAAAAATGATAGTTTTGTAAAAAAGAAAAGAAATTGGGTTATTTGCAAAATGTCGGTTTTTTGAAAGTATAAAGGTTTTGTGAAGGAAAATGTGAGTTTTCTAAAAGAAATATAGTTTCTGGGAAAAAAACAAGTATTTTTAAAAAGTTTAAGTTTCCGTGAAAAACGGCGATTTTTTCGAAGAATAATGCCTTTGCTCGGAAAAAAAACTGAGTTTTCCGAAAAAATATTGTTAGAGGAAAGAAATAAAAAGTTTAGGAGAATAAAAAAGAGTTTTATGAGAACAATGACGAATTTTTGAAAATATAGAGCTTCTCTAAAGACAAACGTGAGATTTGTGAAATTTAAAATTTCTCTGAAAAAATGAAAGTTTTCTAAAAATAAAAATTCTACGAAAAATGGGAGCATTGTAAAAAAGTTATAGTTTCTGTGAAAACCGAGGTTTTTCTTAAATACAAAGCCTTTCTTAAGAAAAAAAATGTGCGGTTATGTTAAAACTTATAATTTTTATGAGAAAACGATAGTTTTCTAAAAAAAAAAGAAAGTTCTTTTAAAAAAAAATAAGTTTTTCGAAAAATGATAGTTTTGTAAAAAAGAAAAGAAAATGGGTTATTTTGCAAAATGTCAGCTTTTTTGAAAGTATAAAGGTTTTGTGAAGGAAAATGTGAGTTTTCTAAAAGAAATATAGTTTCTGGGAAAAAACAAGTATTTTTAAAAAGTTTAAGTTTCCGTGAAAAACGGCGATTTTTTCGAAGAATAATGCCTTTGCTCGGGAAAAAAACTGAGTTTTCCGAAAAAATATTTTTAGAGCGAAAAAAATAAAAAGTTTAGGAGAATAAAAAAGAGTTTTATGAGAACAACGACGAATTTTTGAAAATATAGAGCTTCTTAAAGACAAACGTGAGATTTTTGAAATTTAAAATTTCTCTGAAAAAAATGAAAGTTTTCTAAAAAATAAAAATTCTACGAAAAATGGGAGCATTGTAAAAAAGTTATAGTTTCTGTGAAAACCGAGGTTTTTCCTTAAATACAAAGCCTTTCTTATGAAAAAAAATGTGCGGTTTGTTAAACTTATAATTTTTATGAGAAAACGATAGTTTTCTAAAAAAAAAAAGAAAGTTCTTTTAAAAAAAAATAAGTTTTTCGAAAAATGATAGTTTTGTAAAAAAGAAAAGAAATAGGGATAGTTTGCAAAACGTCAGTTTTTTTAAAGTATAAAGGTTTTGTGATGGAAAATGTGAGTTTTCTAAAAGAAATATAGTTTCTGGGAAAAAACAAGTATTTTTAAAAAGTTTAAGTTTCCGTGAAAAACGGCGATTTTTTTCGAAGAATAATGCCTTTGCCTCGGGAAAAAAACTGAGTTTTCCGAAAAAAATATTGTTAGAGGAAAAAAATAAAAAGTTTAGGAGAATAAAAAAGAGTTTTATGAGAACAACGACGAATTTTTGAAAATATAGAGCTTCTTAAAGACAAACGTGAGATTTTTGAAAATTTAAAATTTCTCTGAAAAAAATGAAAGTTTTCTAAAAAATAAAAATTCTACGAAAAATGGGAGCATTGTAAAAAAGTTATAGTTTCTGTGAAAACCGAGGTTTTTCCTTAAATACAAAGCCTTTCTTATGAAAAAAAATGTGCGGTTTGTTAAAACTTATAATTTTTATGAGAAAACGATAGTTTTCTAAAAAAAAAAGAAAGTTCTTTTAAAAAAAAATAAGTTTTTCGAAAAATGATAGTTTTGTAAAAAAGAAAAGAAATAGGGATAGTTTCCAAAACGTCAGGTTTTTTTAAAGTATAAAGGTTTTGTGATGGAAAATGTGAGTTTTCTAAAAGAAATATAGTTTCTGGGAAAAAACAAGTATTTTTAAAAAGTTTAAGTTTCCGTGAAAAACGGCGATTTTTTCGAAGAATAATGCCTTTCCTCGGGAAAAAAAACTGAGTTTTCCGAAAAAAATATTGTTAGAGGAAAAAAATAAAAAGTTTAGGAGAATAAAAAAGAGTTTTATGAGAAGAACGACGAATTTTTGAAAATATAGAGCTTCTTAAAGACAAACGTGAGATTTTTGAAAATTTAAAATTTCTCTGAAAAAATGAAAGTTTTCTAAAAAATAAAAATTCTACGAAAAATGGGAGCATTGTAAAAAAGTTATAGTTTCTGTGAAAACCGAGGTTTTTCCTTAAATACAAAGCCTTTCTTATGAAAAAAAATGTGCGGTTTGTTAAACTTATAATTTTTATGAGAAAACGATAGTTTTCTAAAAAAAAAAAAGAAAGTTCTTTTAAAAAAAAATAAGTTTTTCGAAAAATGATAGTTTTGTAAAAAGAAAAGAAATAGGGATAGTTTGCAAAACGTCAGTTTTTTGAAAGTATAAAGGTTTTGTGATGGAAAATGTGAGTTTTCTAAAAGAAATATAGTTTCTGGGAAAAAAACAAGTATTTTTAAAAGTTTAGTTTCCGTGAAAAACGGCGATTTTTTCGAAGAATAATGCCTTTCCTCGGGAAAAAAACTGAGTTTTCCGAAAAAAATATTGTTAGAGGAAAAAATAAAAAGTTTAGGAGAATAAAAAAGAGTTTTATGAGAACAACGACGAATTTTTGAAAATATAGAGCTTCCTTAAAGACAAACGTGAGATTTTTGAAAATTTAAAATTTCTCTGAAAAAAATGAAAGTTTTCTAAAAAATAAAAATTCTACGAAAAATGGGAGCATTGTAAAAAAGTTATAGTTTCTGTGAAAACCGAGGTTTTTCCTTAAATACAAAGCCTTTCTTATGAAAAAAATGTGCGGTTTGTTAACTTTTATAATTTTTATGAGAAAACGATAGTTTTCTAAAAAAAAAAAGAAAGTTCTTTTAAAAAAAAAAATAAGTTTTCGAAAAATGATAGTTTTGTAAAAAGAAAAGAAATAGGGATAGTTTGCAAAACGTCAGTTTTTTTAAAGTATAAAGGTTTTGTGATGGAAATGTGAGTTTTTCTAAAAGAAATATAGTTTCTGGGAAAAAACAAGTATTTTTAAAAAGTTTAAGTTTCCGTGAAAACGACGATTTTTTCGAAGAATAATGCCTTTCCTCGGGAAAAAAAACTGAGTTGTCCGAAAAAAATATTGTTAGAGGAAAAAATAAAAAGTTTAGGAGAATAAAAAAGAGTTTTATGAGAAGAACGACGAATTTTTGAAAATATAGAGCTTCTCTAAAGACAAACGTGAGATTTGTGAAATTTAAAATTTCTCTGAAAAAAATGAAAGTTTTCTAAAAATAAAAATTCTACGAAAAATGGGAGCATTGTAAAAAGTTATAGTTTCTGTGAAAACCGAGGTTTTTCCTTAAATACAAAGCCTTTCTTAGAAAAAAAAATGTGCGGTTTGTTAAAACTTATAATTTTTATGAGAAAACGATAGTTTTCTAAAAAAAAAGAAAGTTCTTTTAAAAAAAAATAAGTTTTTCGAAAAATGATAGTTTTGTAAAAAAGAAAAGAAATTGGGTTAGTTTGCAAAACGTCGGTTTTTTGAAAGTATAAAGGTTTTGTGATAGGAAAATGTGAGTTTTCTAAAAGAAATATAGTTTCTGGGAAAAAAACAAGTATTTTTAAAAAGTTAAGTTTCCGTGAAAAACGGCGATTTTTTGAAGAATAATGCCTTTGCTCGGGAAAAAAAACTGAGTTTTCCGAAAAAAATATTGTTAGAGGAAAAAATAAAAGTTTAGGAGAATAAAAAAGAGTTTTATGAGAACAACGACGAATTTTTGAAAATATAGAGCTTCCTTAAAGACAAACGTGAGATTTTTGAAAATTTAAAATTTCTCTGAAAAAAATGAAAGTTTTCTAAAAAATAAAAATTCTACGAAAAATGGGAGCGTTGTAAAAAAGTTATAGTTTCTGTGAAACCGAGGTTTTTCCTTAAATACAAAGCCTTTCTTATGAAAAAAAATGTGCGGTTTGTTAACTTTTATAATTTTTATGAGAAAACGATAGTTTTCTAAAAAAAAAAAGAAAGTTCTTTTAAAAAAAAATAAGTTTTTCGAAAAATGATAGTTTTGTAAAAAAGAAAAGAAATAGGGATAGTTTGCAAAACGTCAGTTTTTTTAAAGTATAAAGGTTTTGTGATGGAAAATGTGAGTTTTCTAAAAGAAATATAGTTTCTGGGAAAAAAACAAGTATTTTTAAAAAGTTTATGTTTCCGTGAAAAACGGCGATTTTTTTGAAGAATAATGCCTTTGCTCGGGAAAAAAACTGAGTTTTCCGAAAAAATATTGTTAGAGGAAAAAAATAAAAAGTTTAGGAGAATAAAAAAGAGTTTTATGAGAACAACGACGAATTTTTGAAAATATAGAGCTTCCTTAAAGACAAACGTGAGATTTTTGAAAATTTAAAATTTCTCTGAAAAAATGAAAGTTTTCTAAAAAATAAAAATTCTACGAAAAATGGGAGCATTGTAAAAAAGTTATAGTTTCTGTGAAAACCGAGGTTTTTCCTTAAATACAAAGCCTTTCTTAGAAAAAAAATGTGCGGTTTGTTAAACTTATAATTTTTATGAGAAAACGATAGTTTTCTAAAAAAAAAAAGAAAGTTCTTTTAAAAAAAAATAAGTTTTTCGAAAAATGATAGTTTTGTAAAAAAGAAAAGAAATAGGGATAGTTTGCAAAACGTCAGGTTTTTTGAAAGTATAAGGTTTTGTGATGGAAAATGTGAGTTTTCTAAAAGAAATATAGTTTCTGGGAAAAAAACAAGTATTTTTAAAAAGTTTAAGTTTCCGTGAAAAACGGCGATTTTTTGAAGAATAATGCCTTTGCTCGGAAAAAAACTGAGTTTTCCGAAAAAATATTGTTAGAGGAAAAAAATAAAAAGTTTGGAGAATAAAAAAGAGTTTTATGAGAACAACTGACGAATTTTTGAAAATATAGAGCTTCCTAAAGACAAACGTGAGATTTGTGAAATTTAAAATTTCTCTGAAAAAATGAAAGTTTTCTAAAAAATAAAAATTCTACGAAAAATGGGAGCATTGTAAAAAAGTTATAGTTTCTGTGAAAACCGAGGTTTTTCTTAAATACAAAGCCTTTCTTAGAAAAAAAATGTTCGGTTTGTTAAAACTTATAATTTTTATGAGAAAACAATAGTTTTCTAAAAAAAAAAAGAAAGTTCTTTTAAAAAAAAATAAGTTTTTCGAAAAATGATAGTTTTGTAAAAAAGAAAAGAAATTGGGATAGTTTGCAAAACGTCAGTTTTTTGAAAGTATAAAGGTTTTGTGATGGAAAATGTGAGTTTTCTAAAAGAAATATAGTTTCTGGGAAAAAACAAGTATTTTTAAAAAGTTTAAGTTTCCGTGAAAAACGACGATTTTTTCGAAGAATAATGCCTTTCCTCGGGAAAAAAAACTGAGTTGTCCGAAAAAAATATTGTTAGAGGAAAAAATAAAAAGTTTAGGAGAATAAAAAAGAGTTTTATGAGAAGAACGACGAATTTTTGAAAATATAGAGCTTCCTTAAAGACAAACGTGAGATTTTTAAAATTTAAAATTTCTCTGAAAAAATGAAAGTTTTCTAAAAAATAAAAATTCTACGAAAAATGGGAGCGTTGTAAAAAAGTTATAGTTTCTGTGAAAACCGAGGTTTTTCCTTAAATACAAAGCCTTTCTTATGAAAAAAAATGTGCGGTTTGTTAACTTTTGTAATTTTTATGAGAAAACGATAGTTTTCTAAAAAAAAAAAGAAAGTTCTTTTAAAAAAAAAATAAGTTTTTCGAAAAATGATAGTTTTGTAAAAAAGAAAAGAAATTGGGATAGTTTGCAAAACCTCGGTTTTTTGAAAGTATAAAGGTTTTGTGATGGAAAATGTGAGTTTTCTAAAAGAAATATAGTTTCTGGAAAAAAACAAGTATTTTTAAAAAGTTTAAGTTTCCGTGAAAAACGGCGATTTTTTTCGAAGAATAATGCCTTTGCTCGGGAAAAAAACTGAGTTTTCCGAAAAAAATATTGTTAGAGGAAAAAAATAAAAAGTTTAGGAGAATAAAAAGAGTTTTATGAGAACAACGACGAATTTTTGAAAATATAGAGCTTCTTAAAGACAAACGTGAGATTTGTGAAATTTTAAAATTTCTCTGAAAAAAATGAAAGTTTTCTAAAAAATAAAAATTCTACGAAAAATGGGAGCATTGTAAAAAAGTTATAGTTTCTGTGAAAACCGAGGTTTTTCCTTAAATACAAAGCCTTTCTTATGAAAAAAAATGTGCGGTTTGTTAACTTTTATAATTTTTATGAGAAAACGATTGTTTTCTAAAAAAAAAAGAAAGTTCTTTTAAAAAAAAATAAGTTTTTCGAAAAATGATAGTTTTGTAAAAAAGAAAAGAAATAGGGATAGTTTGCAAAACGTCAGTTTTTTTAAAGTATAAAGGTTTTGTGATGGAAAATGTGAGTTTTCTAAAAGAAATATAGTTTCTGGGAAAAAAACAAGTATTTTTAAAAAGTTTAAGTTTCCGTGAAAAACGGCGATTTTTTCGAAAAAATAATGCCTTTCCTCGGGAAGAAAACTGAGTTTTCCGAAAAAAATATTGTTAGAGGAAAAAATAAAAAGTTTAGGAGGATAAAAAAGAGTTTTATGAGAACAACGACGAATTTTTGAAAATATAGAGCTTCTCTAAAGACAAACGTGAGATTTTTGAAATTTAAAATTTCTCTGAAAAAATGAAAGTTTTCTAAAAATAAAAATTCTACGAAAAATGGGAGCATTGTAAAAAAGTTATAGTTTCTGTGAAAACCGAGGTTTTTCCTTAAATACAAAGCCTTTCTTAAGAAAAAAAATGTGCGGTTTGTTAAAACTTATAATTTTTATGAGAAAACGATAGTTTTCTAAAAAAAAAAGAAAGTTCTTTTAAAAAAAATAAGTTTTTCGAAAAATGATAGTTTTGTAAAAAAGAAAAGAAATTGGGTTAGTTTGCAAAACGTCAGGTTTTTTGAAAGTATAAAGGTTTTGTGATGGAAAATGTGAGTTTTCTAAAAGAAATATAGTTCTGGGAAAAAACAAGTATTTTAAAAAGTTTAAGTTTCCGTGAAAAACGGCGATTTTTTCGAAGAATAATGCCTTTCCTCGGGAAAAAAAACTGAGTTTTCCGAAAAAAATATTGTTAGAGGAAAAAATAAAAAGTTTAGGAGAATAAAAAAGAGTTTTATGAGAACAACGACGAATTTTTGAAAATATAGAGCTTCCTTAAAGACAAACGTGAGATTTTGAAAATTTAAAATTTCTCTGAAAAAATGAAAGTTTTCTAAAAAATAAAAATTCTACGAAAAATGGGAGCATTGTAAAAAAGTTATAGTTTCTGTGAAAACCGAGGTTTTTCCTTAAATACAAAGCCTTTCTTATGAAAAAAAATGTGCGGTTTGTTAAACTTATAATTTTTATGAGAAAACGATAGTTTTCAAAAAAAAAAAGAAAGTTCTTTTAAAAAAAAATAAGTTTTTCAAAAAATGATAGTTTGTAAAAAAGAAAAGAAATTGGGATAGTTTGCAAAACGTCAGTTTTTTTTAAGTATAAAGGTTTTGTGATGAAAATGTGAGTTTCTAAAGAAATATAGTTTCTGGGAAAAAACAAGTATTTTAAAAAGTTAAGTTTCCGTGAAAAACGGCGATTTTTTTCGAAGAATAATGCCTTTTGCCTCGGGAAAAAAACGAGGTTTCAGAAAAAAATATTGTTAGAGGAAAAAATAAAAAGTTTTAGGAGAATAAAAAAGAGTTTTTATGAGAAAAACGACGAATTTTGAAAATATAGAGCTTCCTTCTAAAGACAAACGTGAGATTTTGAAATTTTAAAATTTCTCTGAAAAAATGAAAGTTTTCTAAAAATAAAAATTCTACGAAAAATGGGAGCAGTGTAAAAAAGTTATAGTTTCTGTGAAAACCGAGGTTTTTCCTTTAAATACAAAGCCTTTCTTATGAAAAAAATGTGCGGTTTGTTAAACTTATAATTTTTATGAGAAAACGATAGTTTTCTAAAAAAAAAGCAAGTTCTTTTAAAAAAAAATAAGTTTTTCGAAAAATGATAGTTTTGTAAAAAAGAAAAGAAATTGGGATAGTTTGCAAAACGTCAGGTTTTTTGAAAGTATAAAGGTTTTGTGATGGAAAATGTGAGTTTTCTAAAAGAAATATAGTTTCTGGGAAAAAAACAAGTATTTTTAAAAAGTTTAAGTTTCCGTGAAAAACGGCGATTTTTTTCGAAGAATAATGCCTTTCCTCGGGAAAAAAACTGAGTTTCCGAAAAAATATTGTTAGAGAAAAAAATAAAAAGTTTAGGAGAATAAAAAAGAGTTTTATGAGAACAACGACGAATTTTTGAAAATATAGAGCTTCCTTAAAGACAAACGTGAGATTTTGAAATTTAAAATTTCTCTGAAAAAATGAAAGTTTTCTAAAAAATAAAAATTCTACGAAAAATGGGAGCATTGTAAAAAAGTTATAGTTTCTGTGAAAACCGAGGTTTTTCCTTAAATACAAAGCCTTTCTTAAGAAAAAAAAATGTGCGGTTTGTTAAACTTTATAATTTTATGAGAAAACGATAGTTTTCTAAAAAAAAAAGAAAGTTCTTTTAAAAAAAAATAAGTTTTTCGAAAAATGATAGTTTTGTAAAAAAGAAAAGAAATTAGGGATAGTTTGCAAAACGTCAGGTTTTTTAAAGTATAAAGGTTTTGTGATGGAAAATGTGAGTTTTCTAAAAGAAATATAGTTTCTGGGAAAAAACAAGTATTTTTAAAAAGTTTAAGTTTCCGTGAAAAACGGCGATTTTTTTCGAAGAATAATGCCTTTGCCTCGGGAAAAAAACTGAGTTTTCCGAAAAAAATATTGTTAGAGGAAAAAAATAAAAAGTTTAGGAGAATAAAAAAGAGTTTTATGAGAACAACGACGAATTTTTGAAAATATAGAGCTTCCTTAAAGACAAACGTGAGATTTTTGAAATTTTAAAATTTCTCTGAAAAAATGAAAGTTTTCTAAAAAATAAAAATTCTACGAAAAATGGGAGCGTTGTAAAAAAGTTATAGTTCTGTGAAAACCGAGGTTTTTCCTTAAATACAAAGCCTTTCTTAAGAAAAAAATGTGCGGTTTGTTAAAACTTATAATTTTTATGAGAAAACGATAGTTTTCTAAAAAAAAAGAAAGTTCTTTTAAAAAAAATAAGTTTTTCGAAAAATGATAGTTTTGTAAAAAGAAAAGAAATTGGGATAGTTTGCAAAACCGTCGGTTTTTGAAAGTATAAAGGTTTTGTGATGGAAAATGTGAGTTTTCTAAAAGAAATATAGTTCATGGGAAAAAACAAGTATTTTTAAAAAGTTTAAGTTTCCGTGAAAAAGGCGATTTTTTCGAAGAATAATCCCTTTGCTCGGGAAAAAAAACTGAGTTTTCCGAAAAAAATATTGTTAGAGGAAAAAAATAAAAAGTTTAGGAGGATAAAAAAGAGTTTTATGAGAACAACGACGAATTTTTGAAAATATAGAGCTTCCTTAAAGACAAACGTGAGATTTTTGAAATTTAAAATTTCTCTGAAAAAATGAAAGTTTTCTAAAAAATAAAAATTCTACGAAAAATGGGAGCATTGTAAAAAAGTTATAGTTTCTGTGAAAACCGAGGTTTTTCCTTAAATACAAAGCCTTTCTTAAGAAAAAAAATGTGCGGTTTGTTAAAACTTATAATTTTTATGAGAAAACGATAGTTTTCTAAAAAAAAAAAGAAAGTTCTTTTAAAAAAAATAAGTTTTTCGAAAAATGATAGTTTTGTAAAAAAGAAAAGAAATTGGGTATAGTTTGCAAAACGTCAGTTTTTTTGAAAGTATAAAGGTTTTGTGATGGAAAATGTGAGTTTTCTAAAAGAAATATAGTTTCTGGGAAAAAAACAAGTATTTTTAAAAAGTTTAAGTTTCCGTGAAAAACGGCGATTTTTTTCGAAGAATAATGCCTTTGCCTCGGGAAAAAAACTGAGTTTTCCGAAAAAATATTGTTAGAGGAAAAAAATAAAAAGTTTAGGAGAATAAAAAAGAGTTTTATGAGAACAACGACGAATTTTTGAAAATATAGAGCTTCCTTAAAGACAAACGTGAGATTTTTAAAATTTTAAAATTTCTCTGAAAAAAATGAAAGTTTTCTAAAAATAAAAATTCTACGAAAAATGGGAGCATTGTAAAAAAGTTATAGTTTCTGTGAAAACCGAGGTTTTTCCTTAAATACAAAGCCTTTCTTAAGAAAAAAAATGTGCGGTTTGTTAAACTTTATAATTTTTATGAGAAAACGATAGTTTTCTAAAAAAAAAAAGAAAGTTCTTTAAAAAAAAATAAGTTTTTCGAAAAATGATAGTTTTGTAAAAAAGAAAAGAAATTGGGTTAGTTTGCAAAACGTCGGTTTTTTGAAAGTATAAAGGTTTTGTGATGGAAAATGTGAGTTTTCTAAAAGAAATATAGTTTCTGGGAAAAAAACAAGTATTTTTAAAAAGTTTAAGTTTCCGTGAAAAACGGCGATTTTTTGGAAGAATAATGCCTTTGCTCGGAAAAAAAACTGAGTTTTCCGAAAAAATATTGTTAGAGCGAAAAAAATAAAAAGTTTAGGAGAATAAAAAAGAGTTTTATGAGAACAATGACGAATTTTTGAAAATATAGAGCTTCTCTAAAGACAAACGTGAGATTTGTGAAATTTAAAATTTCTCTGAAAAAAATGAAAGTTTTCTAAAAAATAAAAATTCTACGAAAAATGGGAGCATTGTAAAAAAGTTATAGTTTCTGTGAAAACCGAGGTTTTTCTTTAAATACAAAGCCTTTCTTAAGAAAAAAAATGTGCGGTTTGTTAAAACTTATAATTTTTATGAGAAAACGATAGTTTTCTAAAAAAAAAGAAAGTTCTTTTAAAAAAAAATAAGTTTTTCGAAAAATGATAGTTTTGTAAAAAAGAAAAGAAATTGGGTTATTTTGCAAAATGTCGGTTTTTTGAAAGTATAAAGGTTTTGTGAAGGAAAATGTGAGTTTTCTAAAAGAAATATAGTTTCTGGGAAAAAACCAGTATTTTATAAAAGTTTAAGTTTCCGTGAAAAACGGCGATTTTTTTGAAGAATAATGCCTTTGCTCGGGAAAAAAAACTGAGTTTTCCGAAAAAATATTGTTAGAGCGAAAAAAATAGA
This sequence comes from Liriodendron chinense, assembly GCA_003013855.2. Classification (NCBI taxonomy): domain Eukaryota; kingdom Viridiplantae; phylum Streptophyta; class Magnoliopsida; order Magnoliales; family Magnoliaceae; genus Liriodendron; species Liriodendron chinense. The sequence continues at coordinate 16,402 of PVNU02000775.1, read as the reverse complement.
AAGTTTAGGAGAATAAAAAAGAGTTTTATGAGAACAATGACGAATTTTTGAAAATATAGAGCTTCTCTAAAGACAACGTGAGATTTGTGAAATTTTAAAATTTCTCTGAAAAAAATGAAAGTTTTCTAAAAAATAAAAATTCTACGAAAAATGGGAGCATTGTAAAAAGTTATAGTTTCTGTGAAAACCGAGGTTTTTCTTAAATACAAAGCCTTTCTTAAGAAAAAAAATGATGCGGTTTGTTAAAACTTATAATTTTTATGAGAAAACGATAGTTTTCTAAAAAAAAAAGAAAGTTCTTTTAAAAAAAATAAGTTTTTCGAAAAATGATAGTTTTGTAAAAAAGAAAAGAAATTGGGTTAGTTTGCAAAACTCAGGTTTTTTGAAAGTATAAAGGTTTTGTGATGGAAAATGTGAGTTTTCTAAAAGAAATATAGTTTCTGGGAAAAAACAAGTATTTTTAAAAAGTTTAAGTTTCCGTGAAAAAGGCGATTTTTTCGAAGAATAATGCCTTTGCTCGGGAAAAAAACTGAGTTTTCCGAAAAAAATATTGTTAGAGGAAAAAAATAAAAAGTTTAGGAGATAAAAAAGAGTTTTATGAGAACAACGACGAATTTTGAAAATATAGAGCTTCTTAAAGACAAACGTGAGATTTTTGAAAATTTAAAATTTCTCTGAAAAAAATGAAAGTTTTCTAAAAAATAAAAATTCTACGAAAAATGGGAGCAGTTGTAAAAAAGTTATAGTTTCTGTGAAAACCGAGGTTTTTCCTTAAATACAAAGCCTTTCTTAGAAAAAAAAATGTGCGGTTGTTAAAACTTATAATTTTTATGAGAAAACGATAGTTTTCTAAAAAAAAAGAAAGTTCTTTAAAAAAATAAGTTTTTCGAAAATGATAGTTTTGTAAAAAAGAAAGAAATTGGGTATATTTTGCAAAATGTCGGTTTTTTGAAAGTATAAAGGTTTTGTTAAGGAAAATGTGAGTTTTCTAAAAGAAATATAGTTTCTGGGAAAAAAAACAAGTATTTTTAAAAAGTTTAAGTTTCCGTGAAAAACGGCGATTTTTTGGAAGAATAATGCCTTTGCTCGGAAAAAAAACTGAGTTTTCCGAAAAAAATATTGTCAGAGCAAAAAAAATAAAAGTTTTGGAGAATAAAAAGAGTTTTATGAGAACAATGACGAATTTTAGAAAATACAGAGCTTCTCTAAAGACAAACGTGAGATTTGTGAAATTTTAAAATTTCTCTGAAAAAAATGAAAGTTTTCTGAAAAATAAAAATTCTACGAAAAATGGGAGCATTGTAAAAAAGTTATAGTTTCTGTGAAAACCTAGGTTTTTCTTTAATACAAAGCCTTTCTTAAGAAAAAAATGAGCGATTGTTTAAACTTATAATTTTTATGAGAAAACGATAGTTTTCTAAAAAAAAAAGAAAGTTCTTTTAAAAAAAATAAGTTTTCGAAAAATGATAGTTTGTAAAAAAGAAAGAAATTGGGTTATTTGCAAAATGTCGGTTTTTTGAAAGTATAAAGGTTTTGTTAAGGCAAATGTGAGTTTTCTAAAAGAAATATAGTTTCTGGAAAAAAACAAGTATTTTAAAAAGTTTAAGTTTCCGTGAAAACGGCGATTTTTTGGAAGAATAATGCCTTGCTCGGAAAAAAAACTGAGTTTTCGAAAAAATATTGTTAGAGCAAAAAAATAGAAAGTTTGGAGAATAAAAAGAGTTTTATGAGAACAATGACTGAATTTTAGAAAATACAGAGCTTCTTAAAGACAAACGTGAGATTTGTGAAATTATAAATTTTCTCTGAAAAAATGAAAGTTTTCTAAAAATAAAAATTCTACGAAAAATGGGCGCATTGTAAAAAGTTATAGTTTCTATGGAAAACCGAGGTTTTTCTTTAAATACAAAGCCTTTCTTAAGAAAAAAAATGATGCGGTTTGTTAAACTTATAATTTTTATGAGAAAACGATAGTTTTCTAAAAAAAAAGAAAGTTCTTTTAAAAAAAATAAGTTTTTCGAAAAATGATAGTTTTGTAAAAAAGAAAAGAAATTGGGTTATTTTGCAAACTGTCGGTTTTTTGAAAGTATAAAGGTTTTGTGAAGGAAAATGTGAGTTTTCTAAAAGAAATATAGTTTCTGGGAAAAAAACAAGTATTTTTAAAAAGTTTAAGTTTCCGTGAAAAACGGCGATTTTTTGAAGAATAATGCCTTTGCTCGGAAAAAAACTGAGTTTTCCGAAAAAATATTGTTAAGGAAAAAAATAGAAAGTTTGGAGAATAAAAAAGAGTTTTATGAGAACAATGACGAATTTTGAAAATATAGAGCTTCTCTAAAGACAAACGTGAGATTTGTGAAATTTTAAAATTTCTCTGAAAAAATGAAAGTTTTCTAAAAATAAAATTCTACGAAAAATGGGAGCATTGTAAAAAAGTTATAGTTTCTGTGAAAACCGAGGTTTTTCTTAAATACAAAGCCTTTCTTAAGAAAAAAAATGTAGCGGATTTGTTAAAACTTATAATTTTTATGAGAAAACGATAGTTTTCTAAAAAAAAAAGAAAGTTCTTTTAAAGAAAAATAAGTTTTTCGAAAAATGATAGTTTTGTAAAAAAGAAAAGAAATTGGGTTATTTTGCAAAATGTCGGTTTTTTGAAAGTATAAAGGTTTTGTTATGGAAAATGTGAGTTTCTAAAAGAAATATAGTTTCTGGGAAAAAAACAAGTATTTTAAAAAGTTTAGTTTCCGTGAAAAACGGCGATTTTTTGGAAGAATAATGCCTTTGCTCGGGAAAAAAAACTGAGTTTTCCGAAAAAATATTGTTAGAGCGAAAAAAAATAGAAGTTTGGAGAATAAAAAGAGTTTTATGAGAACAATGAAGAATTTTTGAAAATACAGAGCTTCTCTAAAGACAAACGTGAGATTTTGAAATTTTAAAATTTCTCTGAAAAAAATGAAAGTTTTCTAAAAATAAAAATTCTACGAAAAATGGGAGCATTGTAAAAAAGTTATAGTTTCTATGAAAACCGAGGTTTTTCTTTCAATACAAAGCATTTCTTAAGAAAAAAAAATGATTGGGTTGTTAAAACTTATAATTTTTATGAGAAAACGATAGTTTTCTAAAAAAAAAAGAAAGTTCTTTTAAAAAAAAATAAGTTTTTCGAAAAATGATAGTTTTGTAAAAAAGAAAAGAAATTGGGTTATTTTGCAAAATGTCGGTTTTTTGAAAGTATAAAGGTTTTGTGAAGGAAAATGTGAGTTTTCTAAAAGAAATATAGTTTCTGGGAAAAAACAAGTATTTTTAAAAAGTTTAAGTTTCCGTGAAAAACGGCGATTTTTTTGAAGAATAATGCCTTTGCTCGGAAAAAAACTGAGTTTTCCGAAAAAAATATTGTTAGAGCGAAAAAAATAAAAGTTTGGAGAATAAAAAAGTGCTTTATGAGAACAATGACGAATTTTTGAAAATACAGAGCTTCTCTAAAGACAAACGTGAGATTTGTGAAATTTTAAAATTTCTCTGAAAAAAATGAAAGTTTTCTAAAAAATAAAATTCTACGAAAAATGGGAGCATTGTAAAAAAGTTATAGTTTCTGTGAAAACCGAGGTTTTTCTTTAAATACAAAGCCTTTCTTAAGAAAAAAAATGTGCGGTTTGTTAAAACTTATAATTTTTATGAGAAAACGATAGTTTTCTAAAAAAAAAAAGAAAGTTCTTTTAAAAAAAAATAAGTTTTTCGAAAAATGATAGTTTTGTAAAAAAGAAAGAAATTGGGATATTTTGCAAAATGTCGGTTTTTTGAAAGTATAAAGGTTTTGTGAAGGAAAATGTGAGTTTTCTAAAAGAAATATAGTTTCTTGGAAAAAAACAAGTATTTTTAAAAAGTTTAAGTTTCCGTGAAAACGGACGATTTTTTGAAGAATAATGCCTTTGCTCGGAAAAAAAAACTGAGTTTTCCGAAAAAATATTGTTAGAGCAAAAAAAATAAAAAGTTTTGGAGAATAAAAAAGAGTTTTATGAGAACAATGACGAATTTTTGAAAATATAGAGCTTCTCTAAAGCAAACGTGAGATTTGTGAAATTTTAAATTTCTCTGAAAAAATGAAAGTTTTCTAAAAATAAAAATTCTACGAAAAATGGGAGCATTGTAAAAAAGTTATAGTTTCTGTGAAAACCGAGGTTTTTCTTTAAATACAAAGCCTTTCTTAAGAAAAAAATGAGCGGTTGTTAAAACTTATAATTTTATGAGAAAACGATAGTTTTCTAAAAAAAAAAGAAAGTTCTTTTAAAAAAAATAAGTTTTTCGAAAAATGATAGTTTTGTAAAAAAGAAAAGAAATTGGGTTATTTTGCAAAATGTCAGGTTTTTTGAAAGTATAAAGGTTTTGTTAAGGAAAATGTGAGTTTTCTAAAAGAAATATAGTTTCTGGGAAAAAAACAAGTATTTTTAAAAAGTTTAAGTTTCGTGAAAAACGGCGATTTTTTTGAAGAATAATGCCTTTGCTCGGAAAAAAACTGAGTTTTCCGAAAAAATATTGTTAGAGCGAAAAAATAAAAGTTTGGAGAATAAAAAGAGTTTTATGAGAACAATGACGAATTTTGAAAATATAGAGCTTCTCTAAAGACAAACGTGAGATTTGTGAAAATTTAAAATTTCTCTGAAAAAAATGAAAGTTTTCTAAAAATAAAAATTCTACGAAAATGGGTAGCATTGTAAAAAAGTTATAGTTCTGTGAAAACCGAGGTTTTCTTTAAATACAAAGCCTTTCTTAAGAAAAAAAATGTGCGGTTGTTAAAACTTATAATTTTTATGAGAAAACGATAGTTTTCTAAAAAAAAGAAAGTTCTTTTAAAAAAAATAAGTTTTTCGAAAAATGATAGTTTTGTAAAAAAGAAAAGAAATTGGGTTATTTTGCAAAATGTCGGTTTTTTGAAAGTATAAAGGTTTTGTGAAGGAAAATGTGAGTTTTCTAAAAGAAATATAGTTTCTGGGAAAAAACAAGTATTTTTAAAAAGTTTAGTTTCCGTGAAAAACGGCGATTTTTTAGAAGAATAATGCCTTTGCTCGGAAAAAAACTGAGTTTTCCGAAAAAATATTGTAGAGCAAAAAAAATAGAAAGTTTTGGAGAATAAAAAGAGTTTTATGAGAACAATGACGAATTTTTGAAAATATAGAGCTTCTCTAAAGACAAACGTGAGATTTGTGAAATTTAAAATTTCTCTGAAAAAATGAAGTTTTCTAAAAATAAAAATTCTACGAAAAATGGGAGCATTGTAAAAAAGTTATAGTTTCTGTGAAAACCGAGGTTTTTCTTTAAATACAAAGCCTTTCTTAAGAAAAAAAATGTAGCGGTTTGTTAAAACTTATAATTTTTATGAGAAAACGATAGTTTTCTAAAAAAAAAGAAAGTTCTTTTAAAAAAAATAAGTTTTTCGAAAAATGATAGTTTTGTAAAAAAGAAAAGAAATTGGGTTATTTTGCAAAATGTCGGTTTTTTGAAAGTATAAAGGTTTTGTGAAGGAAAATGTGAGTTTTCTAAAAGAAATATAGTTTCTGGGAAAAAAACAAGTATTTTTAAAAAGTTTAAGTTTCCGTGAAAAACGGCGATTTTTTTGAAGAATAATGCCTTTGCTCGGAAAAAAACTGAGTTTTCCGAAAAAATATTGTTAGAGCGAAAAAATAAAAAGTTTTGGAGAATAAAAAGAGTTTTATGAGAACAATGACGAATTTTTGAAAATATAGAGCTTCTCTAAAGCCAAACGTGAGATTTGTGAAATTTAAAATTTCTCTGAAAAAAATGAAAGTTTTCTAAAAATAAAAATTCTACGAAAAATGGGAGCATTGTAAAAAAGTTATAGTTTCTGTGAAAACCGAGGTTTTTCCTTAAATACAAAGCCTTTCTTAAGAAAAAAATGTGCGGTTGTTAAAACTTATAATTTTTATGAGAAAACGATAGTTTTCTAAAAAAAAAAGAAAGTTCTTTTAAAAAAAATAAGTTTTTCGAAAAATGATAGTTTTGTAAAAAAGAAAAGAAATTGGGTTATTTTCCAAAATGTCAGTTTTTTGAAAGTATAAAGGTTTTGTTAAGGAAAATGTGAGTTTTCTAAAAGAAATATAGTTTCTGGGAAAAAAACAAGTATTTTTAAATTGTTAAAGTTTCCGTGAAAAACAACGATTTTTTGAAAGAATAATGCCTTTGCTCGGAAAAAATAAATAAGTTTTTCGAAAAAATTATTGTTAGAGCAAAAAAAATAGAAAGTTTTGGAGAATAAAAAAGAGTTTTATGAGAACAATGACGAATTTTTGAAAATATAGAGCTTCTTTGAAGACAAACGTGAGATTTGTGAAATTTTAAAATTTCTCTGAAAAAAATGAAAGTTTTCTAAAAAATAAAAATTCTACGAAAAATGGGAGCATTGTAAAAAAGTTATAGTTTCTGTGAAAACCGAGGTTTTGCTTTAAACACAAAGCCTTTCTTAAGAAAAAAAAATGTACGGTTTGTTAAAACTTATAATTTTTATTAGAAAACTATAGTTTTCTAAAAAAATAAAAGTTCTTTTAAAAGAAAATAAGTTTTTCGAAAAATGATAGTTTTGTAAAAAATAAAAGAAATTGGGTTATTTTGCAAAATGTTGGTTTTTTGAAAGTATAATGGTTTTGCTAAGGAAAATGTGAGTTTTCTAAAGAAGTATAGTTTCTGGGAAAAAAACAACTATTTTTAAAAAGTTTAAGTTTCCGTGAAAAACGGCGATTTTTTGGAAGGATAATGCCTTTGCTTGGAAAAAAACTGAGTTTTCCAAAAAAATATTGTTAGAGCAAAAAAAATAGAAGGTTTTGGAGAATATAGAAGAGTTTTATGAGAACAATGATGAATTTTTGAAAATACAGAGCTTCTCTAAAGACAAAGGTGAGATTTGTGAAATTTTAAAATTTCTCTGAAAAAAATGAAAGTTTTCTAAAAAATAAAAACTCTACGAAAAATGGGAGCATTGTAAAAAGGTTATAGTTTCTGTGAAAACCGAGGTTTTTCTTCAAATACAAAGCCTTTCATAAGAAAAAAAATGAGCGGTTTGTTAAAACTTATAATTTTTATGAGAAAACGATAGTTTTTTAAAAAAAAAAGAAAGTTCTTTTAAAAAAAATAAGTTTTTTGGAAAATGATAGTTTCATAAAAAAGAAAAGAAATTGGGTTATTTTGCAAAATGTCGGTTTTTTGAAACTATATAGGTTTTGATAAGGAAAATGTGAGTTTTCTAAAAGAACAATAGTTTCTAGGAAAAAAACAAGTATTTTTAAAAACTTTAAGTTTCCGTGAAAAACGGCGATTTTTTGGAAGAATAATGTCTTTGCTCGGAAAAGAAAACTGAATTTTCTGGAAAAAAAAATTGTTTGAGCAAAAAAAAATAGAAAGTTTTGGAGAATAAAAAAGTGCTTTATGAGAACAATGACAAATTTTTGAAAATACAGAGCTTCTCTAAAGACAAACGTGAGATTTGTGAAATTTTAAAATTTCTCTGAAAAAAATTAAAGTTTTCTAAAAAAATAAAGATTCTACGAAAAATGGGAGCATTGTAAAAAAGTTATAGTTTCGGTGAAAACCGAGGTTTTTCTTTAAATACAAAGCCTTTCTTAAGAAAGAAAATGTGCGGTTTGTTAAAACTTATAATTTTTATGGGAAAACAATAGTTTTCTAAAAAAAAAAAGAAAGTTCTTTTAAAAAAAAAATAAGTTTTTCCAAAAATAATAGTTTTGTAAAAAAGAAAAGAAATTGGGATATTTTGCAAAATGTCGGTTTTTTGAAAGTATAAAGGTTTTGTGAAGGAAAATGTGAGTTTCTAAAAGAAATATAGTTTCTTGGAAAAAAACAAGTATTTTTAAAAAGTTTAAGTTTCCGTGAAATACGACGATATTTTGGAAGAATAATGCCTTTGCACGGAAACAAAAAAACTGACTTTTCCGAAAAAATAATGTTAGAGCAAAAAAAAAAAAAAGTTTTGGAGAATAAAAAAGAGTTTTATGAGAATAATGACGAATTTTTGAAAATAGAGAGCTTTTCTAAAGGCAAAAGGGAGATTTGTGAAATTTTAAATTTCTCTGAAAAAAATGAAAGTTTTCTACAAAATAAAAATTCTACGAAAAGTGGGAGCATTGTAAAAAAGTTATAGTTTCTGTGAAAACCGAGGTTTTTCTTTAAATACAAAGCCTTTCTAAAGTAGAAAAATGAGCAGTTTGTTAAAACTTATAATTTTAATAAGAAAACGATAGTTTTCTAAAAAAAAAAAAGAAAGTTCTTTTAAAAAAAATAAGTTTTTCGATAAATGATAGTTTTGTAAAAAAGAAAAAAATTGGGTTATTTTCCAAAATGTCAGTTTTTTGAAAGTATAAAGGTTTTGTTAAGGAAAATGTGAGTTTTCTAAAAGAAATATAGTTTCTGGGAAAAAAAACAAGTATTTTTAAATTGTTAAAGTTTCTGTGAAAAACAGCGATTTTTTGAAAGAATAATGCCTTTGCTCGGAAAAAAAAATAAGTTTTTCGAAAAAAATATTGTTAGAGCAAAAAAAATAGAAAGTTTTGGAGAATAAAAAAGAGTTTTATGAGAACAATGACGAATTTTTTAAAATACCGAGCTTCTATATAGATAAACGTGAGATTTGTGAAATTTTCAAATTTTTCTGAAAAAAAATGAAAGTTTTCTAAAAAATAAAAATTCTACGAAAAATGGGAGCATTGTAAAAAAGTTATAGTTTCTGTGAAAACCCAGGTTTTTCTTTAAATACAAAGCCTTTCTTAAGAAAAAAAATGTGCGGTTTGTTAAATCTTATAATTTCTGAGAAGTAGTTTCTAAATAAAAAGAAGGTTTTTTAAGAAAAATAAGTTTTTCGAAAAATGATAGTTTTGTAAATAAGAAAAGAAATTGGGTTATTTTGCAAAATGTCGGTTTTTTGAAAGTATAAAGGATTTGTGAAGAAAAATGTGAGTTTTCTAAAAGAAATATAGTTTCTGGGAAAAAACAAGTATTTTAAAAAAAAATTTGTTTCCTTGAAAAACGGCGATTTTTTAGAAGAATAATGCCTTTGCTTGGAAAAGAAACTGAGTTTTTCGAAAAAATATTGGTAGAGCAAAAAAAATAGAAAGTTTTGGAGAATAAAAAAGAGTTTTATGAGAACAATGACGAATTTTTGAAAATATAGAGATTCTCTGAAGACAAACGTGAGATTTGTGAAATTTTAAAATTTCTCTGAAAAAAATGAAAGTTTTCTAAAAAATAAAAATTCTACGAAAAATGGGAGTATTGTAAAAAAGTTATAGTTTCTGCGAAAACCGAGGTTTTGCTTTAAACACAAAGCCTTTCTTAAGAAAAAAAAATGTACGGTTTGTTAAAACTTATAATTTTTATTAGAAAACTATAGTTTTCTAAAAAAATAAAAGTTCTTTTAAAAGAAAATAAGTTTTTCGAAAAATGATAGTTTTGTAAAAAATAAAAGAAATTGGGCTATTTTGCAAAATGTTGGTTTTTTGAAAGTATAATGGTTTTGCTAAGGAAAATGTGAGTTTTCTAAAAGAAATATAGTTTCTGGGAAAAAAAACAACTATTTTTAAAAAGTTTAAGTTTCCGTGAAAAACGGCGATTTTTTGGAAGGATAATGCCTTTGCTTGGAAAAAAACTGAGTTTTTCGAAAAAATATTGTTAGAGCAAAAAAAATAGAAGGTTTTGGAGAATAAAGAAGAGTTTTATGAGAACAATGATGAATTTTTGAAAATACAGAGCTTCTCTAAAGACAAAGGTGAGATTTGTGAAATTTTAAAATTTCTCTGAAAAAAATGAAAGTTTTCTAAAAAATAAAAACTCTACGAAAAATGGGAGCATTGTAAAAAGGTTATAGTTTCTGTGAAAACCGAGGTTTTTCTTCAAATACAAAGCCTTTCATAAGAAAAAAAAATGAGCGGTTTGTTAAAACTTATAATTTTTATGAGAAAACGATAGTTTTCTAAAAAAAAAAGAAAGTTCTTTTAAAAAAAATAAGTTTTTTGGAAAATGATAGTTTCATAAAAAAGAAAAGAAATTGGGTTATTTTGCAAAATGTCGGTTTTTTGAAACTATATAGGTTTTGATAAGGAAAATGTGAGTTTTCTAAAAGAACAATAGTTTCTAGGAAAAAAACAAGTATTTTTAAAAAGTTTAAGTTTCCGTGAAAAACGGCGATTTTTTGGAAGAATAATGTCTTTGCTCGGAAAAGAAAACTGAGTTTTCTGAAAAAAAAAATTGTTTGAGCAAAAAAAAATAGAAAGTTTTGGAGAATAAAAAAGTGCTTTATGAGAACAATGACAAATTTTTGAAAATACAAAGCTTCTCTAAAGACAAACGTGAGATTTGTGAAATTTTAAAATTTCTCTGAAAAAAATTAAAGTTTTCTAAAAAAATAAAGATTCTACGAAAAATGGGAGCATGTAAAAAAGTTATAGTTTCGATGAAAACCGAGGTTTTTCTTTAAATACAAAGCCTTTCTTAAGAAAGAAAATGTGCGGTTTGTTAAAACTTATAATTTTTATGGGAAAACAATAGTTTTCTAAAAAAAAAAAGAAAGTTCTTTTAAAAAAAAAAAAAAAGTTTTTCCAAAAATAATAGTTTTGTAAAAAGAAAAGAAATTGGGATATTTTGCAAAATGTCGGTTTTTTGAAAGTATAAAGGTTTTGTGAAGGAAAATGTGAGTTTCTAAAAGAAATATAGTTTCTTGGAAAAAAACAAGTATTTTTAAAAAGTTTAAGTTTCCGTGAAATACGACGATATTTTGGAAGAATAATGCCTTTGCACGGAAAAAAAAAAAAACTGACTTTTCCGAAAAAAAAATGTTAGAGCAAAAAAAAAAAAAAAGTTTTGGAGAATAAAAAAGAGTTTTATGAGAACAATGACGAATTTTTTAAAATACCGAGCTTCTATATAGATAAACGTGAGATTTGTGAAATTTTCAAATTTTTCTGAAAAAAAATGAAAGTTTTCTAAAAAAAAAAAATTCTACGAAAAATGGGAGCATTGTAAAAAAGTTATAGTTTCTGTGAAAACCCAGGTTTTTCTTTAAATACAAAGCCTTTCTTAAGAAAAAAAATGTGCGGTTTGTTAAATCTTATAATTTCGAGAGTTTTCTAAAAAAAAAAGAAGGTTCTTTTAAGAAAAATAAGTTTTTCGAAAAATGATAGTTTTGTAAATAAGAAAAGAAATTGGGTTATTTTGCAAAATGTCGGTTTTTTGAAAGTATAAAGGATTTGTGAAGAAAAATGTGAGTTTTCTAAAAGAAATATAGTTTCTGGGAAAAAACAAGTATTTTAAAAAAAAATTTGTTTCCTTGAAAAACGGCGATTTTTTAGAAGAATAATGCCTTTGCTTGGAAAAGAAACTGAGTTTTTCGAAAAAATATTGGTAGAGCAAAAAAAATAGAAAGTTTTGGAGAATAAAAAAGAGTTTTATGAGAACAATGACGAATTTTTGAAAATATAGAGCTTCTCTGAAGACAAACGTGAGATTTGTGAAATTTTAAAATTTCTCTGAAAAAAATGAGTTTTCTAAAAAATAAAAATTCTACGAAAAATGGGAGTATTGTAAAAAAGTTATAGTTTCTGTGAAAACCGAGGTTTTGCTTTAAACACAAAGCCTTTCTTAAGAAAAAAAAATGTACGGTTTGTTAAAACTTATAATTTTTATTAGAAAACTATAGTTTTCTAAAAAAAATAAAAGTTCTTTTAAAAGAAAATAAGTTTTTCGAAAAATGATAGTTTTGTAAAAAATAAAAGAAATTGGGTTATTTTGCAAAATGTTGGTTTTTTTAAAGTATAATGGTTTGGCTAAGGAAAATGTGAGTTTTCTAAAAGAAATATAGTTTCTGGGAAAAAAACAACTATTTTTAAAAAGTTTAAGTTTCCGTGAAAAACGGCGATTTTTTGGAAGGATAATGCCTTTGCTTGGAAAAAAAACTGAGTTTTCCGAAAAAATATTGTTAGAGCAAAAAAAATAGAAGGTTTTGGAGAATATAGAAGAGTTTTATGAGAACAATGATGAATTTTTGAAAATACAGAGCTTCTCTAAAGACAAAGGTGAGATTTGTGAAATTTTAAAATTTCTCTGAAAAAAATGAAAGTTTTCTAAAAAATAAAAACTCTACGAAAAATGGGAGCATTGTAAAAAGGTTATAGTTTCTGTGAAAACCGAGGTTTTGCTTTAAACACAAAGCCTTTCTTAAGAAAAAAAAATGTACGGTTTGTTAAAACTTATAATTTTTATTAGAAAACGATAGTTTTCTAAAAAAATAAAAGTTCTTTTAAAAGAAAATAAGTTTTTCAAAAATGATAGTTTTGTAAAAAATAAAAGAAATTGGGTTATTTTGCAAAATGTCGGTTTTTTAAAAGTATAAAGGTTTTGCTAAGGAAAATGTGAGTTTTCTAAAAGAAATATAGTTTCTAGGAAAAAAAAACAAGTACTTTTAAAAAGTTTAAGTTTCCGTGAAAAACGACGATATTTTGGAAGAATAATGCCTTTGCACGGAAAAAAAAACTGAGTTTTCCGAAAAAATAATGTTAGAGCAAAAAAAAAAAAAAGTTTTGGAGAATAAAAAAGAGTTTTATGAGAACAATGACGAATTTTTGAAAATAGAGAGCTTTTCTAAAGGCAAAAGGGAGATTTGTGAAATTTTAAAATTTCTCTGAAAAAAATGAAAGTTTTCTAAAAAATAAAAATTCTACGAATAATGGGAGCATTGTAAAAAAGTTATAGTTTCTGTGAGAACCGAGGTTTTTCTTTAAATATAAAGCCTTTCTTAAATAGAAAAATGAGCAGTTTGTTAAAACTTATAATTTTAATAAGAAAACGATAGTTTTCTAAAATAAAAAGAAAGTTCATTTTAAAAAAATAGGTTTTTCGAAAAATGATAGTTTTGTAAAAAAGAAAAGAAATTGGGTTATTTTCCAAAATGTCAGTTTTTTTAAAGTATAAAGGTTTTGTTAAGGAAAATGTGAGTTTTCTAAAAGAAATATAGTTTCTGGGAAAAAAACAAGTATTTTTAAATTGTTAAAGTTTCTGTGAAAAACAGCGATTTTTTGAAAGAATAATGCCTTTGCTCGGAAAAAAAAAATGAGTTTTTCGAAAAAATATTGTTAGAGCAAAAAATATAGAAAGTTTTGGAGAATAAAAAAGAGTTTTATGAGAACAATGACGAATTTTTTAAAATACCGAGCTTCTCTATAGATAAACGTGAGATTTGTGAAATTTTCAAATTTTTCTGGAAAAAATGAAAGTTTTCTAAAAAATAAAAATTCTAAAAAAAAAGTGCGGTTTGTTAAATCTTATAATTTCGAGAGTTTTCTAAAAAAAAAGAAAGTTCTTTTAAGAAAAATAAGTTTTTCGAAAAATGATAGTTTTGTAAAAAAGAAAAGAAATTGGGTTATTTTGCAAAATGTCGGTTCTTTTGAAAGTATAAAGGATTTGTGAATGAAAATGTGAGTTTTCTAAAAGAAATATAGTTTCTGGGAAAAAACAAGTATTTTTAAAAAAAAATTGTTTTCTTGAAAATCAGCGATTTTTTAGAAGAATAATGCCTTTGCTTGGAAAAGAAACTGAGTTTTTCGAAAAAAATATTGGTAGAGCAATAAAAATAGAAAGTTTTGGAGAATAAAAAAGAGTTTTATGAGAATAATGACGAATTTTTGAAAATATAGAGCTTCTCTGAAGACAAACGTGAGATTTGTGAAATTTTAAAATTTCTCTGAAAAAAATGAGTTTTCTAAATAATAAAAATTCTACGAAAAATGGGAGTATTGTAAAAAAGTTATAGTTTCTGTGAAAACTGAGGTTTTGCTTGAAACACAAAGCCTTTCTTAAGAAAAAAAAATGTACGGTTTGTTAAAACTTATAATTGTTATGAGAAAACGATAGTTTTCTATAAAAAAAAAAAGTTCTTTTAAAAGAAAATAAGTTTTTCGAAAAATGATAGTTTTGTAAAAAATAAAAGAAATTGGGTTATTTTGCAAAATTTCGGTTTTTTGAAAGTATAAAGGTTTTGCTAAGGAAAATGTGAGTTTTCTAAACAAATATAGTTTCTAGGAAAAAAAAACAACTATTTTTAAAAAGTTTAAGTTTCCGTTAAAAACGGTGATTTTTTGGAAGGATAATGCCTTTGCTTGGAAAAAAACTGAGTTTTTTGAAAAAAATATTGTTAGGGCATAAAAAATAGAAGGTTTTGGAGAATAAAGAAGAGTTTTATGAGAACAATGATGAATTTTTGAAAATACAGAGCTTCTCTAAAGACAAAGGTGAGATTTGTGAAATTTTAAAATTTCTCTGAAAAAAATGAAAGTTTTCTAAAAAATAAAAATTCTACGAAAAATGGGAGCATTGTAAAAAGGTGATAGTTTCTGTGAAAGCCGAGGTTTTTCTTCAAATACAAAGCCTTTCATAAGATAAAAAATGAGCGGTTTGTTAAAACTTATAATTTTTATGAGAAAACGATACTTTTCTAAAAAAAAAAGAAAGTTCTTTTAAGAAAAATAAGTTTTTTGGAAAATGATAGTTTCATAAAAAAGAAAAGAAATTGGGTTATTTTGCAAAATGTCGATTTTTTGAAACTATATAGGTTTTGATAAGGAAAATGTGAGTTTTCTAAAAGAACTATAGTTTCTAGGAAAAAAACAAGTATTTTTAAAAAGTTTAAGTTTCCGAGAAAAACGGCGATTTTTTGGAAGAATAGTGTCTTTGCTCAGAAAAGAAAACTGAGTTTTCTGAAGAAAAAAATTGTTTGAGCAAAAAAAAATAGAAAGTTTTGGAGAATAAAAAAGTGCTGTATGAGAACAATGACAATTTTTTGAAAATACAGAGCTTCTATAAAGACAAACGTGAGATTTGTGAAATTTTGAAATTTCTCTGAAAAAAATTAAAGTTTTCTGAAAAAATAAAGATTCTACGAAAAATGGGAGCATCGTAAAAAAGTTATAGTTACGGTGAAAACCGAGGTTTTTCTTTAAATACAAAGCCTTTCTTAAGAAAGAAAATGTGCGGTTTGTTAAAACTTATAATTTTTATGGGAAAACGATTGTTTTCGAAAAAAAAAAAAGAAAGTTCTTTTAAAAAAAAAAAAATTTCCAAAAATAATAGTTTTGTAAAAAAGAAAAGAAATTGGGATATTTTGCAAAATGTCAGTTTTTTGAAAGTATAAAGGTTTTGTGAAGGAAAATGTGAGTTTTTTAAAAGAAATATAGTTTCTTGGAAAAAAAACAAGTATTTTTAAAAAGTTTAAGTTTCCGTGAAAAACAGCGATTTTTTGAAAGAATAATGCCTTTGCTCGGAAAAAAAAAATGAGTTTTTCGAAAAAATATTGTTAGAGCAAAAAATATAGAAAGTTTTGGAGAATAAAAAAGAGTTTTATGAGAACAATGACGAATTTTTTAAAATACCGAGCTTCTCTATAGATAAACGTGAGATTTGTGAAATTTTCAAATTTTTCTGTTAAAAATGAAAGTTTTCTAAAAAATAAAAATTCTAAAAAAAAAGTGCGGTTTGTTAAATCTTATAATTTCGAGAGTTTTCTAAAAAAAAAGAAAGTTCTTTTAAGAAAAATAAGTTTTTCGAAAAATGATAGTTTTGTAAAAAAGAAAAGAAATTGGGTTATTTTGCAAAATGTCGGTTCTTTTGAAAGTATAAAGGATTTGTGAATGAAAATGTGAGTTTTCTAAAAGAAATATAGTTTCTGGGAAAAAAACAAGTATTTTTAAAAAAAAATTGTTTTTTCTTGAAAATCAGCGATTTTTTAGAAGAATAATGCCTTTGCTTGGAAAAGAAACTGAGTTTTTCGAAAAAAATATTGGTAGAGCAATAAAAATAGAAAGTTTTGGAGAATAAAAAAGAGTTTTATGAGAATAATGACGAATTTTTGAAAATATAGAGCTTCTCTGAAGACAACGTGAGATTTGTGAAATTTTAAAATTTCTCTCTGAAAAAATGAGTTTTCTAAAAAATAAAAATTCTACGAAAAATGGGAGTATTGTAAAAAAGTTATAGTTTCTGTGAAAACCGAGGTTTTGCTTTAAACACAAAGCCTTTCTTAAGAAAAAAAATGTACGGTTTGTTAAAACTTATAATTTTTATTAGAAACGATAGGTTTTCTAAAAAATAAAAGTTCTTTTAAAAGAAAATAAGTTTTTCAAAAAAATGATAGTTTTGTAAAAAATAAAAGAAATTGGGTTATTTTGCAAAATGTCGGTTTTTTAAAAGTATAAAGGTTTTGCTAAGGAAAATGTGAGTTTTCTAAAAGAAATATAGTTTCTAGGAAAAAAAAACAAGTACTTTTAAAAAGTTTAAGTTTCCGTGAAACACGACGATATTTTGGAAGAATAATGCCTTTGCACGGAAAAAAAAACTGAGTTTTCCG